>CAUJNA010000119.1:150000-200763 GCA_963377175.1 Effrenium voratum
GTCACCGTCGGGTGCTTCCCCCACCTTCCAGGAGTACGCCATGAAGGCTTCGCACTTCTGCGTCGCCTCGGATTTGTCCATCGAGAACTCCTTGGGGAGTTCTTTACCCAGGGGTTGGCGACCAACCGAAACAACCTCCCCCCTAGCTTACGGGGGAGGGGGGCCAAAGACCACAGGGTCACCCATCTCCGGGGGTCACTTGGTACAACATGGACTTTGAGAGTGAGGCTTCATGTAGGGTACCTGAGAAGGTAAGCAGGGGATCCTCAGGCAACGTGGGATTGCTTTGTCTTTCTGAGGATAGCCTTTTTTTCAATGGGTTGGGTTAAAGGGGAACCAAAAGGAAGCCACCCCGGTGTTTAGTGATCGGATATGTTCTGTCAAAGATGCTGATCCTTCGGACAGCATGAGGCGTACCGGCCGCCCAAGCGAGACTTGGGTGTTGTCTGACATAAAAGTTTGTTAATTGCCGAAATGTATCACGTAGAGAACATTCATATCTAGCCAGGGCAAGAAACTTCTTCGGCTCTTGCCCCTGAAAGCTGTCTGTGGGTTGTCATTAGGTGAACCTCGGAATGGGTCATGTGTATCCAGGCTCTGCAGCCCAAAGGACCTGAATGCACAATACCATAGACCACTTACATGTTTGTCGCCAAGTTCGTGTCTGTGATTTGCCACTTGGGGTTTTCACCCCCTAGCAAGATTGGCCCCACCAAAAGGGAGAAACATCAGTGGGCTGCATCCTGGGTTACCGCGACAACTTACTAGCTTTGCAACTTGGCAAGGAACACCCAACCCGACCAACAGATCAAAGGTCAGCTTTCCAGCAAAGCTAAGCCGCCCGCCCAAACTGAGAAGGTGAACATCACACCCATGCAGGCGCCGCCCCCTGCGAGCTGTTCTTTTTGTCGGCACCTTCGAACTTTGGGTCCACAAAGCATCAACAATCAATTCAACAAATAGCATTATCAATTCATGGGTCGATTGAGAACAAACAACTATCAGAAAGCAAATTGAACTCCCAACACCAACTTCAATGCGCGTTAAGAGCTCCATAAGTAGTACGGCTATGAAAGTTTTGGGATCTTTGGTGGTCATTTAGGTGCGAATTCATGTCCAACCACTTTTGAGGTGGTCCCCCATTGAAATTCATAGCCAGCAAAGATTCCAGTCGTAAATGGGACAACCCCTATTGAGCACCAAGGGGTAAGGGATGAATGAACCGCAAGGCGGAACGCACATATGACCCAGTCCATACCCTCCCCCCAGCTTCGCTCATGCATCACGACTTGGTACTGGGAAAACGGCCTGCAGTCACGTGACTTGAAGTACCAGCCAAGGTGTCGTTTAGACAAATCGAATTGGGTGGCCTATTGAGCTCGCTTTACCACATCTCCAGATCCACCCAATTGTTAAACCAGCTCCAAACCAAAACCAACCCCAGGATCAGCCAAGGCCCACCTGAAGCCAACCCCAAAGCCCTCCAGCCTGTCACATGCTCAAAGGCCTGCGACACGTTGCTCCAAAATGAGGCCAGTGATGTTGATTGAGGTTCGGGCCAACAAACCAGCCAACCAACCAAGCAAGCAAGCAAGCAAACAACCCACCACCCCCACCCAGGCGAAAATTAAACTGAGACAGGCCTAGGAACCAAACACAGAGTCCTGTTTAGAACATGACTTCAGTTGGCCAATGCAACTAAATCCACAATATCTATGACGCGTCCAAAGCAAAAAGGTGCACCAAGTTTCCACGTAGCTCCTGTTTGCTGCATTTGCTCAGCGGTACGGTTGAGCTTTCGACAAGTCCAGGCTGCACGAGTGCTGGCCTAAGGGAAGATTCGGACAGCTTCAAGCGTCAGAGCAGGTCATGGATTGAAGCGGTGGAAACCAAAAAAAATCAAATCAATGTCCCACCACTAAGGTGGTTTTGGACCCAGCAAACAGTCCAACTTTGGGTCCGTGACAAAATCTTAGTACGGAAATTGGTGGTATCCTGTTGGTTTCCGCTTAAAGCCACCCCCAAAAAGCGTATAGAAAGATACACCACCCATTTTGCTGACTGGGCAATATCGGAGCAGGCATTCCACAGGTTGAAAGGCCACACGTGGCCAAGAGGTTCCCACGTGGCACAATCCAGCGGCTCCCTGTAGGGCACCAAGCCAACGCACGGATCCACAAGATCCGCTCCAGGCAGAGTCGGATATGGCCGGATCCAAGACGAAAGGTTTCGGTTTGGTGTTTACAACTCAATGAAGACAGAAAAACAAAAAGAAAAAAGAGAAAAAACAACAGAAGCCTGTCGAATACTTGAAATGCGAGCAACCAGCTGACCGTAGTTGAACAAAACACATACGGCAATCGATTTTCAACAGGGCAGTCGCTGAACAGTGGGACATCCATCCCCACCGAAATGCTGTCCGCCAAGGGCTCCCTTCAAACCTCATATTCGCATGCGCCCACCGTAAACTTCGACCCCGGTTGCTTGGGTTGATCAACAATCGGTTGGAGCACTTGAAAAGGGACCCCAAAGGTGAGTCTTTGGAAGCACAGATGGCCCTGGTGAATGGATTACAACCGTTCTAAACCAGTGGAACGGACTGATTTTTTACAACACCAACCTAAAACGGACACTTGCGGACCCAAAAGAGGGGAGGGTGCCCCTTCACTTTGATTGGGCCACTTTCAATTCACCGGGTGCCGCATTTTCAGAGGCCATGGCAGAAAAAAACGAAATTCGCCCCCGTTCTCGTCTGTTTTGGAGGGTACCCCCTTTGGTCGGCTCTCAGGGAAGCCGAAAGGAAACCACTTGGGGCGACCCGGCTGGATGGCCTTTACCCTCGGTCTCGAAGCCATGCCCTCCGTTGGCCAATGCAGATGACCAGCCGCAGTAGCAGTTCCAGCCGTGCACGGGGCAGGTTGTGCCTGCACGATTTTTTCTTTTTCTTTCGAAAGGTGGCCAAATGGTCGGCAAGGCTGCCCCGGCACATTGGTAGGAATTTCAGTTGGGGAATTTCTGGTGAACCAGTGGACGGCAGCTGCTGTGTCCCCGACTATGTTTGCAATCGTGCCCACGACTATCTTTGGCAGTCGCAGGTATTCTGCAAACTTAATAACTCGCACATCGCATCTCCATATTCTAAATCGGAATTTGGACATATGTGCATGGCACCGTAATGATGGCATTCCGCTCCGTTTCCCTTTGAAGCAACCTCAAAAGGTTGTCATGAGTTAAAATGAGTTACTCCCCCGGAATCACACGATTGACCGCTCACCAAACCCGAAAAGCAGCCTTGACACGTTCGAATCTTGGAAAGAAATCACATCATGCAAAGTGTAGCACAACCCTCTGTTATTTTCCCTGAAGGGTCAGGGTTAACTTCCACATTCTATCACATTCTGTTCAGGGTCCTTTCCAGAAACCACCCAAACTAAAAGCAAAGCCTGATTATTTGAATACAATGACGGCTGAAAATAATTGGGAACATCCCCCCAAATCATGATTGGGCGTGTCTTTTTTGGAGGGTTCCCCGCTTTAAGTGCGAAAGGGAATCCAAAGCGATGGCAACCATTTTTGGGTTCTATTTCCTCCACTTGTGTTTTTGTCCCCTAGAAAAAAAAAAACAAAAAAACAAAAACAAAAAAACAAAACACTACTCCCGGTAGTGATAGATTCCATTGAAAACCCACAGGAGACAATAACAGTCTATATTGGCTTCAGCAAATGGAGCACTGTTTTGAGACCTCCCCCCTCAAAAAGTCGAAAGCTAAACCCCAGGCGGCACCTGAGCCCAAATGACTCTCGCACTTCTCATCGCTGAAGCACTGATACTGATCGCAAACTCCTGCGTGACACAAACAACGCGCCGCATCGCACAGTTCTCACCCGCGAATTGACATGGAGCCCCCCAAAACATGGCGCACATGAGATGTGGTACCAACCTTTTCAGCCCTTAAAAACACCATCCTTGAAGAACCAAGGAACCCTATGGGAAAGGATGGGAATCAATTCAGAAAATGGACTCCCCCAAAGACTCGGAAAACAAGTCAGTGGTTGCTCAAAGGAATGAGGGAGACGAGTGCTTGGGATCAACCTCGAAAAAGCATACCATGCGTTGTGGGCTCGACCCAACATTGCAGCGTTTCAGGTGAAACCCTTTACATGGCCAAGGCGCAAAAATGACACAGAAGCTTGGGGCGGATATGCTCATAGCAAATGTTGTTGCTTGCAAGGGAGCCACATGTCTCATCTTCAAGGAAACGAGGAACCAGATATTAGACATCTGGGGAGATGCCCAAATCCCCTCAATTCCACAACCCAAAGAACTTTGGTCACTCCGTATCTGAGCAAGAATCGACTAGGGGGTACACTGATCCAGTGGATCTCAGGCGGATGCTTAAAGGGTATGACACCCCCCCTTAGGTACCTACGAAACTTGAAACACAGTTGAACTTTTTGCTAGTAAGGGAAAGGAAGGAGACCCCCACACAGACCAAGAATAACAAACAGGGTCAGCGAAGTCCAGCAATGCTCAAAACCGGGCAGAGAAGATCTGTTCTCCTGACAGGAAGTTCATCGTGTCCTCAGGCGGCAGGTGATTCCACCATCCTATCCATTCCCCCTTCAAATGGTGCTGTTTGGCAGCCCTTTGTTGTGGCTCTCAAGGAAAACCCAAAGGAAACCGAATCCATACTGTGGGGTCCCAAAATCAAAGACACACCAAAATGTCACCCAAACCAAAAGCAGACTCCTGATAGCTGGCCCAAACGGAAGCATAGCGAACTTTGCCTTTTGAGGACAAGGGGACCCCCACTTTTAGAAGGCGCCTGTTGGTTATTTCCAGAATCGTGTGCTGTGAGTCTCTATCCACGCATTCGGCGTTGGGAAAAGCATGATCCGGTCAAGAGTCCTCATGTCCATCCGGTGACAGGGATACTCACGAAAAGTTAGGTAGCAGTATATAGTTTCCGTTTGGCATTGTTGAAGCGGCAGGGACAATATGAAAACACTCTGGGGTTCGAATGGGTTTCTCTCAGGGCCTTGTTTGAGGTTTCTCACTGTTCCCAGATTCTCTGCAAAAATGCCAGACAAAATGGGGGCGGGGGCTCCCCCCCCACAAAAACGAGACATCCCCATATAGCGTTTCACGCTCACTGGCTTACCAGGCATCCCGCGCCAATGTGAGCAAAACCACCATTGAGTTGTGCCAATTTGCTTGGACCCAGACCGAAATGGGCGCAGCGGCGCTCCTCAAAGCCACAAAAAGAGGGCTACCCCTCCTCCAACAAACCAAACAAACAAAAGAAAAGACAAACAAAAACATACCCCCTGGATCGCCAGTTGCTTGATTCCATGAACTTTACCGCAACAACAAGCAACAGTGACTGAAAAAAGCAGCAACTTGGCTATCTAGGCCGTTTAGTATTGGGTCGATCCTTGCAAAGGGACCCCAAAGTGCACATGCATTTCATCCAAGCCGGTTGCTCCAAATACCCCGGATGCTGGGCGGGGGAAACACAGGAAACAACTCTACCCTTGTCTCACGTCCGATCGAGTGGGTTGGCCAGAGAAAGTCAAGCACTTTTTGTTTGCCTCTAAAATAGTCTTCTCAAAAAGTGACTGAAGCCCATGAAGTGAACGGCCGCCTTTAAGAGGCTCGGAGCCAAAGAATGAAACTCATGAACTCATCGAGTGGCTGGCGAAGGACAAGCAGAGAGCATTTCAAAGTTTGACTTACAGACGGGCTGGGAACCTTGCGTCAAACGCTGCAGACTTCCTTTTGCACCTAGCGATGGAAAATCACATAGTCATTGTCCAAGGACTTCCCACAGTAGACTTTGTGAGGACACATTCTCCCCACTGCAAGTGACAGGTACAAGAGCAAGAGCAAAAAGCTAAGCAGCCTCGGGGTGTCATAGGTCTGCCCACCTACCCACAAAGCTTTATTGGGGCCAATCGGTGGACGGGGCTTGGTGGAGAAACGCACTGGCAGGGACCTCGCCAGGTTGGCCGAGTGGCTGTCACTGAGGACTTGGCCCAACCTGCACACGGCGAAGGCGGCACAAGGCACCTGGTTGGTGATTGGTGTCCAACATATGGCAGTGGCTCAACAATATGTACCTAAAATAGGCTTGCCCTGGTAAATGGAAACATGGATTAAACCTGTGGTCCCATGGTGGTTTAATTTTGACCCATACTAATATGGGTGTGGCTCAGAATTCAAGAGCTAGGGCAAACCGCAGGTTTTAGTCTTTGGTTCCATGTACCAAGGGGCCATTCTGGTACATCTATCTGAGCCACAGCCATATATACTCAGGCCTCTGTGGGTCATACCCATGGCATCATGGCTTATCACTTGTCAGTAGGAGTTGGGTCATAACCATAGCTACTTGTCACCTATCAGGCAGGCCCCCTTAAGTCGAATCTTCGTGCTTCTCCAAGCAACGTGACAAATGGGGTTTCAGTAGTAAAATCTTGTTTTGAGGATACCCCTTTTTGCTTGGTTTGAAAGAGATGCAACAATATATAAACCCACACATTTCGGGGTCTCCCCTTTGAGACAGACGCATGTCAGGGATGGGGATAGTTAGCGGACCCAAAGACCCAGGCCAAGCCAGGAGTCTTAAAGGTCAAACCCAGCCGTTTCAACCCTCTGACACGGTGGTCCGATGGAGGCTTCTGCAAAACGTGCTCCCTGTGCCGGATCCAAACAACGTGGTGTACCCTGCAGAAATATCCCGAGCCTTTCACAGATCCCTTTGGGTAATCAGATCCGTGTTTTCAATGTGCATCCCAGTCTGTTTGATGCTCAAACGCGCCATACAGTACACATCGGGGCTGTTGCAAAATGGCAGACGCTCTTTTAGAAGGGGCCACATATTGTATAGATTTACGCATTACAAGCCCCAGAATTGGTGCTCTCCTTTCAATGCAAAGAATCTGGGGACGGTTTGCCAATGGCCTTCTGGAAGAACGCAGATACTGAATCCAAAGGGAAATGTAGCCGGACTTGTACGGCTCAAGCAGTACTGGCGGTTCCTGAGGGGATTTGAGCCGCCTCAACTTTCATGGCCCGGCCAGGGTTTACGCTGTCCCGAGTAGCTTTGAACTACTCCAGCCATATTTGCACTGATTAGTACTATTTTCCCCACACTGGAAACAGGGCCCCCTAGACAAGGACCTTCATGACGGGTATGCTCGTTCGAATTTACTCCGATAATATGGAAGTGGATGGTTGAAGGTCTGTGCAAGAACCTCCGCAACCAAATCAACAAGAGGAACCACACAAGCGAAACGAAGCAACCAGCCAGAAACAAAACGATCAAACGCATCAAAAACACAAAACCACACAAATTCAAGCTGAGCAAACAGAACAAGCAAGCGCAACAAGTAATTAAACAACCAAGCAACAAACCGATGCCAGGCGCCTTCATAACACTTGCAGCTCTGGGCATCTGCGTCCCAGTCGCCTCAGCTCGCTCGGGAGAGGAGCAGTCGAAGCATTGGCTCTTGAGCCGCCGGATGTCATCCAATGTTTAGACTAGGTTCTCCAGTTGAGAGGTTCGAATAAGGGTGCCAACTTTTTTCTATAGTCTATTTTAGCAGGGGAACCATCCACCAACAAAGGGTAAAAGGGCACTCCTGGGGGATAGACACTACCCTATCTCTACAAGATGCGTTCATCAACTGGCGCCCGGGAATGGATGTCAGATAAGAGGCCTCCTTTGGGCTGAATTCCAGACCATGAGTGCGGTAGGACCTGTAGGATGGTCAGGCAGTTTTTCAGAACTGGATTTTCATCGCTCCGCATAACGTTCCTCCCAGCGCTAGGCGATTGCTCCAAAGGTCAATGTGGCATTCCCAGATGTACGTTTGCTGAACGGCCGCCCCCACAAACAGGAGGGGAATCGGAGACACCTCAGCTTTGCAAGACAGTTTTGGATAGCGATCCTACGGAAGAGGGCCACCCCGAAACAGCATTGGCGCAGCACACTTCAAAAACAAAAATGGGGCAGCGTGAGAACAAACTTGCAGGATAGAATCGCCACATGTTGTATGATCTTGATTGTCGCCTTGCACTTCTCGTTGCATGAGTAAAGTGCGTGTTTTCGCAAGCACGCGCACTGACTGCCATCACGAACCATTTGCCCTATTACATCCGTCTTGCGAGCAGGTGAAACGAGCCAGCGCAACCCTTAGCGCCTGGAATGCGGGCGCAAGGCCAAGATTTCCCCGTTGTCTTCGTTGGACACGATGGCTGTGCGTTCAAATTCAGACACCTCGGCGTGTAGCTCCGCGTAGTTGGGGTGATCTGTCTGAATCTTGCCACACAGACCGCATCGGCCCCCATCGACTCCTTTGTTGTAATCCCCGCAATGCAAGCACTTGTACATGCTGTGGCGGTCCGACTTCCTAAAGCAGTGCCGGAATGGATGCTTCCCTTCTTTTGAAAAGTCCAAATCGTGCATGTCCCAAAAGGCCGTGAAAAGAGTGCCTTGTCGAACAGCTGCCGCTGCAGTTTCCCACGCTTGCTTGTTAGCCTCCGCTGAGTCGGGCTTGGACTCCTCCAGCTGCTCCCAGTCTTTCTTCCAGTCCAGCATAAGTTCTCCGGTTTCGTCGCCAAATTCGCGCAATGCTCGCAGACACAGGATGGCCCCCGACAGGGAAATGTGTATGACGTCACATGTCCCTGCCACACGTTTTACAAAGGCTTCCAACACAATACCCGCCGGTCGGTCTTCATGAAGCACAAGCTTCAGGAAGCTCACTGCGAAAGACGCAGGCTGCGTGCCTTTGAAGAAGGCCAAGAGCTCTTCCTCATTTTGGGATCGCTCGGCTCCGCAGCGCAAGCGCGGAAAATCCTCCCTGTCGCTCAACACCTCCATGGGCCTCACAACAACGTCCACGTTCACCATCCGTTGTTTTTCGACCACTGAAAACTTCAGGGCTAAGGTGCCAAGTTCGGGCCTGGGTGTCCCGTCGGGTCCACGCACAAAAGGCAGCTGCTGCAATTCTTCCAGCATCATCTGTCTCACCTCCTGGCTTGCCACGCGGCCGTTGTTCAACACAAAGTGAAAATCAAGATCGCTGCTGAAAAGGCCCGTGCGCTTTCGGTTGGATCCAACCCTTATCAACGAACCACTCCATCTCTGCTTACGAGGCAAAGAAGGGCAGGCCAACGCATTTGACAATCGTGTGTGGGTCGTGAGTGTCAGCCTCAGCGTACGCTTTCCAGCATCCACGTGCCGCGACAGCACGTAGGCAAAGAGCCGCGGGTCCGGAATTATCCAGCGTGGCAACTGAGCAGCGTCGCACAAGCTGCACAGCAAAGCTGCGATCTCCGCGTACTTGTCTCGCTCGCTTTGACTGGATCGCGGCATCCGATCAACCGATAGTGCCAAGTTTCGCCACGGGGATGTTCCCAAGTGCAAATCCCACAAGGACTTGGCAAGGTTCCACAAAGGTGCTTCCTGGTCAATACCATCCCAAATGTTTGCTGTGTGCAATTTTAGCTTCTTCAGGGCCAGCTTTTCCAGTTGACCATCTCGAAGTCGTCTCAGGCAGGGAGACACCAGAAGATCCACCTCACCTGCCTGTGCCATTGACATCCACTGGCGAGGGTTACTGGAAAAAACTGTAGCATTGGCTGGTCGAAGAAGCAGGAATCCCTTTAACCAGGATTCATGGATCTCTTTCCATGAAATGTTCGCCTCTGTCAGCACCTGGCAGTTTGTCAGCCAGAATGCCCTTCCCCTAAGAAAGAATCACAATACAGAACAAAACGGATTCTAAACAGTTCCAGTTCTGTTTCTCGACCCCTTCCTCGAGCGAGAGCAGGAACTGAGGCGATTCTTCCTCAAGATCTTGCTTGAAGAGCCTTTTCAACGCTGGAAGCGGCACAAAGCAAAGCCGAAGCCAGCAGTGCACCATCAGGAGCCACAATACCCATCGCGAACGCATTGCAGCAATTCCAGTCAACTCAGATAATGTCAAATGTTTCGGGCATCAGGACCATTCGTAGTTAGAACCCAGATCGTTGGAATGGCTCGGAAAACCAGTTGTCTCAAACAATCCAAGTCCTCTTCGAATTGTATCCCTAATCCGAGAAGAAAAGAAAGGGCTGCGCTTGCGACCTTGCAGGGAATGACTAAATGGCTACACGACGGCAACACTTGCATGCATCATGGCGGGAGCCAAACGCACAGGTATTTGAGTTCCTGATGATTCGCGAACACATACCTCGAGATAAATGCCTCAGTCTCTCCCAGCCCGTGGTATGGCTCCATGTCTGCGTTTGCCGCCCCAAGCATGTAACAAGGCAAAGTCTGGATATCTGGAGATATCTTCCGCTATGGAAGCTGTCTTGCTTGTTAATCAGTACCTAGCTCTGAGCACATGAATCTCGGCCATGCAAGCTCCTGCCAAGTCAGCATGAACTCGAATTATGATTCAAGAGACTATTCTGTGATTCGGATAGAAATTCCGGTCATGGTAATTGTGTCCAGATTTGTGCAAGTGGAGTGACACTGCTCTGGCAAGATGAATACTAGTGAGGCCATTGAATCCTGCGTCACGCAATCATCATTTGCTCTGAACGCAGGAGCAAGTGCATATCGAAGGTCAGGATCCGACTCAGTTGCCAGGCGATTGGTGCGAAGCGGATTTTGGAAAAGCATATTTGGGTGTGTCTTTCCCTAAAAGAAAGGAGACACTCATTTTCTCCCCAGCGGCCGTGCTTGCAGTCCGTCAAGCCCGCTGCCAGCACAATACCTGAGCTGAGAGAACCAAGAAGGGGGATGTGTCCAGAAGGTTGAGCAAGCCCCTGGTTCCAAATGGTCAAACCAGTCGAAACCACTTTCCCAGACTTCGACCCTCTTCAACAGTTATAAACTTTGTGCTGGTTGAAAGACTAGATTATGAAAACCCCCAAAGCCAAAATTTTGAAAGGCAAGCTAAGTCTGGCAATGCACTGTTGTTTAACCAACCTGCTTTCAAAGTCTTTTTCAAGGAAACCCCGTTCCATATAGCATCTCTATCAAAGCAACACTTTTACCCAACCGCGTTTGGAACCCCCGAAGTAGGGCCATCGTGAAGACACTGCCCAGCAGAGCTCGTCTGCGCGTCGACTTGGTGCTTTGCTTTTGGCCCATGTGCCCAAGACCCAAAACAAATTGTCCACTTTATGGGGACTGGCCAACAAACAGTCTAAACTGGTTCTTTGCCGCCAAAATGGTCTGGCCAACAAGCTGCAACTCCACGAACTCAGGGAGTGGATTGGGGCCTCAGGGGCATGTCTAGTGCTGACAAACAAATTGGCCTTTCCGGGTCCGAAACGGAAACGTGCATGCTGCATTGACTCCATTCAGCAAAATGTCTTGTACATGGCTGTACCAAGGAGCGTCGATTCAATTGGTCGGAGGCACATTTTAGAAGAAGTCATCCGGCTTGCGCTGGTTGTTGGGTTAGCTTTCCCCGAACTATTGGTCTATGCTCCTTTCAGGGTCGAAGGCCGAAGCCCAACCCGATCTGCCCGTGCCAAGCGTCCCGTAAGGCTCAATGTCAGCCATCGCGGCATTGTCTGCGCGGCCGGCTGAAACGCCGAGCTGAAACGCTGCGCTGGCCAGGCGACGGTGATGTGAGAAATGAGAAATGGCATGGAGCCCCGGGCAACTCCCTTTCAATTGGAGCTTTCTCCAATTCAATTGAGGAGAATTCCTGACCGTTCGGCCCAAGTGATCTTTGAAACCAAAAAAGGAGACAAGGGCCCTGGCGTGACCCTCGTAGCCCCTGGTTTATTGCACCACGAAAAAGCCCGCCGAGGGGTCCCCGAAACAAGGGCTTTTGTAGGTCCAAGGCGGTGAACGGCGCAGGAAAACCCTCCGCGCTGTGTTGCAATGTGAGCGTCTAGGGAAACATAGGGAGCCCTGCTCTTGAAACACGGACCACCTTTCCGTGTGCTTGTCGAATCAGCTGAGCGGACCATGCAATATGCAAAAGCAAATGATCTAAACTTTGAAAGCACAGCAATCGAAGTGGAAGCGCATGTAGCTGCTAAGCTGGAAAGCTGTGCCCAGAAACCAGCCCCGGCGACTGAGGTCAGTTTACCGGAATGCAATTGCGAACCATCGATCCGCTTTCCCTATCCGTTTTGGGCTTGGGAGTCACCGACCCTCGCCTACCCAGTTGGTTGTGCTTGTATCAACCCAAGCTAAGCCTGGACAAAGCCTTCATGGCGCTCAAGGTCGTCGCCACTTGAGGGTTCGACGAGAAAGGGACAGAAATTCGGAGGATAAGGCGCACGTCACGTCTTGTGCCCATTTTGACGCTTTCCAGGGCAATGTGGTTTAACACATTCAGGCCAAGAACACGTTTCGGAGAGAAACCTCGAGGATGGCTGACTCAACGGCGCCCAAAACGAGGGATAGAAAGTCGCCATGCAGCCTCAGAGCGTGAAACCATGGCCCAAAGGATCCCAGGTTATAGTAGGTAAGCAAGGGAAACCAAAGAGGCTTCATCTGGGTTGCCCATAGAAGGATACGGAATCACTGGGTGAGTCAAGGTGAGTACCTGACACCAGAAACACACAAAGCACCACCCACCGATATTGGCCCAACCTGAGTTAGGCCTCCGCTCGAAAACCCAGTGGATTTTCTCCAACCATTCTCTTGACCCATCCTTCTCTTCAAACACCCCCGCTTGTTCAACCTCGGCTTTCGGAAAAGATGTCTAAAGAGATTCCCAAAACGAGAATGGGAAGGAAGGGTAGAGTTGGGAATTGGAAAAGTTTACCCCATTGTTCTTTTGAGTAACCACGAACATGTTAGGAGTGGTAGGCAGGATTTGCCACCGGACTCGCAATCTCTAAAGTCCCAATGGGGAATTTCCCAAGGCATGCCCAAGCCCGAGAGCCATCAGGGCCCGGCGATGAAGCTGCCGCGGCTCACCAAGCCCGTCCTTGGAGAAATACACTAACAGTCAGAACCACTGAGAAAAAAAACAAAAAAACAACAACATTCTACATATATACATTGTACATATTCCAAGCGTGAAACACTGGAACATCTGTTCGGTGACTCCATAGTCTCTATAATTGGGAGAGACTTCAGAGACAGATTCTAAGCCTACCCCCCCCCATACATGTTTGTTGTCCTGCTGTCTACGCTGTTTCCTGACCCGAAATGCCTTTCCAAGTGGAGGCCGGGGAAAACATCCCTTCGGGCTTGAGCTCAGAAGGAAGCCTTGGGGATGCCATTTGTGGGGCCAAGCAAAAAAGGGATTCAGAGGGTGGAATCTACCATACTGGGAAACCCTACGTCATAGGTCCCTCGTTGTTGTGGGGAACTTGGGTATTGTCCCCTAATTACATGCCTGCCCCTGACTGACCAACTATCATAGGCCATCTGTCAAACTTAAAGTCTCACTTACAAGTGGCTTGCAGAAGACCCCATTCATTGGCCCCAACCGAGTGTACAGAGTTAATTTGGCTTTGGCTCGGATGTCCGTCTTTCACAGATTCGTTGAGAGAGTGTGCCCCATGTCATGTCTTTTGGTACGCATGATGAATTTTGGCCATTGCTCATATCAAGTCCCATCCTATCAAGTCGAATCCTACGAGTCTCAACATGACACCTGCCTCGTGCGATGCATAGGGTCACCCGTCAATGGATGCGAACAGGCAGGCGACAATCAGAATGCTGAAGTGTAAGCTGGAGATGTCAGGTATCATCCCTATACTCACTTCCCAAACTGTTGGTGTGCCACTAAATTGGCCCAAACCCCAAAAGTGACTAAAGTTCAGGAACTCAGGAAGTGATTTTCCCTTCTTCAAGCAACCCCCCGATCTCCCCTTTTGGGACGGTTTAGAAACGGTCCAAAGTCAGGGACCTATGGTTGGCTACCCGCTGATGAGAGGAATCGAGGGGGTCCCTGTGTTGGGAACCGCCCAAATACAAAGCTGTGAAAAAGCGAAGGCCGAGTCCGCAAACTCGAAGATAACCTAAGGGTCCCTCCGGCCTTATAGGTTTGTCTCAAAATGGGGAACAGGCGTGCATCAACATCCGACAATCCGACAATACGACACCAAACCAATAAGCCGGTGCTGGGTCCAAACACCGAAACATTGTCCGCTGCTACTCTCAGTGGATGTGCATGTGCAACAATCAACACCTGATGGAGTTCTCTCCGGCTGCACTAAAAGTATTTGGCTTGAAGAACATGACGCCTATCTAAACCAGCAGAATCCATATAAGTCTAACCAAACTAACCTAAGGACACCGATGCATGCGAGGTACCCACCACACACGTTTCGCACGAACAAATACACCGGGCGATGTCCTGGACGAGTCCAGTGCGCGCCAGAGCATGCGAAGCCTCGCATGCGTGTGGCTTCAAGGGGGGACGTGTCTGTTTTCATCGGTTTCAGACCCAAAAGCGGCAGGTACAAAGGAACCGTCCACACAGACTTCATCAGATTATGATTCACCAACCTGAACCAGGGAATGCTGAGGTAAGAAGACGTCATGGGTGAGACCTTTGTATCCACAGAGCTTGCTGTATTCGGCTAGGTTGACAGGTATGATCCAAGAGGAATACCAAGTTGCTCGAGCCCCGATTAAGCAAAAAGCGGGCCAGCAGGCGGGCCAGCATGAAAGCGGAATGGACCGACAGGTCCACCCCCCACGTGAAAGGGCAAACGTCCAAACATGCCCAAAGACAAGCCAACCAACCCAAACAAGGACCCCTTTTTGGCTGCAAGTAAGGGGAAACTTCAGAAACAGTTTGGGTTTTGTTTCCCGGGATCGACCCCATGTTCTGTTCAGCCTCAAGATTCCTCGGACCAAACCCAAGCCGAAGGGGTTGACTTTCGTATTTGTGGAAATTGCCCGCTTGGGAATCAATTGGTTCATGTTATATATGTTGGATGTGGTGCAAACGGAAACTGTGTTGGGCACGAATGCGGATTGGATGTTGGTGCCGGGCTGTGGTAATAAGGGAATGGTCTTGAAGAGTTAGTGCTCTAAGGGACTTTAAGAAGAATCACAGAAATATCACAAGATATCACAAGCAACATGGGGAAGCTTGCTCACACAAAGGTGAGCTTGCAATCAATCAGGCAAACTAGCCTGGAGTCAACACCAAAGTAATCTCGACATGCTTTACATTGACTGACCACGATCATCATGACCATTAGCCTTTGTTGGAAAAAAGAGTCCCCTACCGACAAACTCTTGAGTTTGGCAACGCCAGTCTTCACAGCAACGCTGTGAAGTCAAAGACCCAGGCCACCAGAACCTCAGAAGCGGGTCTTGAAAAGAAACCACGTCAGGCAAGTTATCTCTACAGCCGCGATTGCCTGGCCCAGGTGAGATTCAAAGCCGAGAGCAATGTCACGTTGCTCAGGCCCAATGAGAAAGGCGACATCTTTTGGGCTCGCTGGTCTGCAGTTGCACTTTGGGGGCCCATTTCTTCAAGGCTGATCAAGCAAAAACGGGCCGCTAAAAGTGAAGCAACATAGGACGTTTACTCAAAAGGTCGGTGGTCAGAACTGCTTACTGGTCATGGATCCCTTAAGAATAATGATGGTTGAGGATCCTTACCTAGTCCTAGGCCCTCCAGTAGAGAGGTTAGAATATTAGAATAAGGGTACCCTTTTTTGCGTAGTCTATTTTAGTAGGGGAGCCGTCCCAACCAAAAACGGGTGAGAAAGGGCGCTACTGGGGGACCTAGTTGCTGTCCCCTTCAGGAGCCGGTCTTTTGACCACGGCACGAACCCGGGCCTGTCGGTGGGCAAGTCCCGCGGCGAGAGGCCCAGGCCGGGCCTCCAACGAGGAGGCAACAAAAAGTGCTCCGAACGAGAAATCCCTTGGCAACGAAAGGAACCCATTTACGTTTCTTGGTATTTCCGTCGGGGAATCACCAGTCATTCTCCTCCATTTGCTTAGGTCACCTGGACAAAAAATATATATTTCCAGTGACAGATTCCCTAAATACCAAGAGTCTCCGTGACCCTTTAAAACTAGGGGTGATGACCCCATTTTTAAAGGGTCATGCAGACTCTAGGATTTCCGAACGGTGGTGTGAAATGGATCTCGCAACTATCCACAGTAGGTGGACCGGATGGAACAAAACCAGTGGCCACGCCCCAGTTGGATTCCCTTCAAGCCGCAAGGAAAGTATTTGGCTAGCCACTTGTTTTTTTCACCCCACAAGGCTAACCCCACATTCAAAGGGGACACAAATAAGTGGGTAACCTAGGTTTGGCCGTGGCATAAATGGAATAGAACCTATCTAAACCGGTGGAACCCATCTATTTCAAGCCCTGTAATAGGGGGCGGACCTATTTTGGGGCCCCATATGTTTATCAGGACTCGCAGGGAAATAAACCAAATGAAAAGCTGGTGGACATGCCCGCCAAAAGATCCCCTATCAAAATTTGGGGGCCCCTTAAAGGGCTGGTAAATTTGACGAGTTTTCATGAGTCACAATCAAAATCGCACAAGGGGTCTAGCCAAAAGGCTGGGGCTCACTTGCCTGGCCCGGCTTGTGTTTGTGGCTCAACTGGAATGGGCTTAAGGTTCCGAACTGGATCTTGCAGGCTCCACAATAGTGAGTAAGACTAAGCTGGTTTTAGTCTAGATTTCCCATTGACCAACAGCCACTCAAGATGGCCTTCAAAAAGTGATGTTTGCAGCCTCCTAGGGAAACCTACACGGCCCTGCGTGTCCAACCCAGGTCTGTTAGACCCCCACAATGTAGCCACTGAAAAGGGACCTCGGTGACCCCAAGGCCTAACGCGGCCACGCTGGCCATGTGAGTTTTTTGGATACGACGTGAAAACTCATTTCCTGAGTGTACTGGCCGAAAGTCCAAACTTACTGTTTGCCACTAAAATGGTTGTCCCACAAAAATGACAGTCCATGAGCCTGTCCATCGCGATGCCGCAAGTGCGCCCACCAACCTAGCTTGCAAACCATCTTGACCCTCACAGATTGAAAGCATCCTGAAACTAACATAGATTCTCTTGTGAAACCGACAGAGGGAAATTACAAAAACAGCTTCTGACAGGCAGGTAAGGAAGGGACACTGTTGCGGTACAAAGATGCTTCAATGGAACATCGGGTTGGGCCACATAGTGCGCCGTCGCCTCGTCCGAGCCCATGTCTGCTGGACCTGCCAGCAGCCTGCAACTTGCGAGTCCCGGATGGTACCCACTTGGGATTCCCGCAGCTCACAATCTCTTCTGGCCAGCCTTGCGCTACGCCTCACACTTCCTCGGCGCGCCAGGCAGACACAGCGCCCTGGACTGGCTGACCTCGACCAAAATGCCAAGGTCCTGAGTTCCTTCGCGCAAGACTGTTGCACTGGGCCCCTGGGTCCACTCATTTGTGGCCTGAGAACAAATCGGAAGCCCTGCAATACTCACTTCCTGAGTGGATGGGCCCAGAAAAGTCCCTGGAACTGTTTGTTGACCCACAAAAACGGCCCAAACCACAGGCTGTCACTAAATACTCCAGACTGAAGTTCATGCGATCTGCGAGATCCTTTTTCCAATAGGCTTCAAGTCAAGCCGCGTAGCCTCCCTTGGACCCCCGGAAATGTCTCCGTGAACGTCCGAAACGGCACTCGAGTTGGACTCGGGGCTCGGCAGCGCGCGCCGGATGGCGGACTTCAGGTCCGCGAAGCTCACGGAGCTGTCGCCCGTGGCGGTGCAGAAGACCTCGAGCCACACGAGAGGCGTGGAGGCCCAACTTCGCGAAGGGATTTGGACCCCCTCCCCCCACCCGGAAAAAAGAAAGACAGATAAAATAAGGTGGCTTTTTGTTGAGTGTCCTTGTAGAACAGTTCCCAAAAAGGATACCCGCCAGAAAGATATTGTCTATATATACATACATGTGCATGTAAAAGAAACCTAATATGTATATAGAGGGATTTGGACCCCCCCAACCGAAATCGCGCTTTTTGTTGCTGGGTGTCCTTGTAAAACAGTTCCCAAAAAGGACACCCTCCAGAAAGATAATGTGTATATATATATATATGCATATGCATGTAACAGAAACATAATATGTATATAGAGGGATTTGGACCCCCCCACCCGAAATCGCGCTTTTTGTTGCTGCGTGTCCTTGTCAAACAATCCCGAAAAGGATACCGTCCAGAAAGGTAATGTGTATATACTGGAAATTGACATATGATATGCATATAGGCAGGTACATGTTGGGTATATATATATATATATAATGAACATATTGTGCATCTGGGTAAGGTGCTATAATTATGAAACTGAAATTCAGGAATGCTCAAGTACATTACCTTTATCGTGTGTGAGCTGGTTTTACCCCCAGGTTATCCAGCTTATTTGTGCCGAAATGCATGCCTTAGTCGTAAAGCACAAAACCACCTCAAAACAGAAAAGGGTGCAAATGTGCCGTGCTGGAATGAGTTGGTGCATCTGGAGTGAAATACGACAATTCAGAGATCTATTGTACGGGTTGGGCATAAAAAGAAGCTGCCTTCATCATTCAGGTTGGTGAGGTGTGAGGTCGCTGCAATCCACCCAACATGAATCGGATGATGGGTCTTGCCCGCAAATTTCAAGGGCAGCAGGAAACCCCACCATTGACAATGGTGCCTTAGTCTACTCCTCTGAAGAAAAGCATGGAACTCAACACACAGGGGCCCAAAAGGAGATTCCTCCACAAAGGCGGTGTCTTTGGGGTTCCTTCCGTTCATCTGCAGGCGAGCACTTGCTAAATTCCACAGATTCGTAAGGACCCGTGTCGTGCTGGTTTGCTACTTGCGGAATCCGCCTCTTGCCCCCGGAAGCCAAGCATTGGAATGGGGGTCTTTGGATTTGACACACTCCGTGGGACTTGGCGACCCTTTTTGAAGGCCTCTTCTTCAACAACTGGATCCCGAGAGCGAGTCGGGGTCGAAAAAAAGGAAAATAATCAGAATCATCAAGGACCCTAGAAATCACTCCACCAAAGATCTCCCAAATCGATGAAGCCTGATTTGGCCTCAGTTTCTTCCTCCAAATTTGACCTCATTTCGGGGAGTCCACTCAGAGCCGAGGGCCGAGCCCGATACCAGTTGTCCGGGCTTTGGTGCACCCTCGGCAGCCAAAAAATCGACGGGTTGAAACTTGGCACTTGACAGCTTCAGTCCATCAAAGGCTGTGAAAGGGGTTACTCACTTCCGATCGAGTGGACTGACCAACAAAAGTCCAAACTTTGGGTTTGCCACTAGAATGGTTTTCGTGAAAAGGTTGAAGTCCATGAACTCAGGAAGTGAGTGAGTGGTATCTCAAGGGGCATACCCGACACGTGAAGAATCAAGAGGCGGATAGGCAGAATTTGCCAGTTCATTTCCCCGAAAAGGGTACCGACACAATGCGAGCCTGTCCCACCTTGATTGACCCGTCAAGTCTGGAAGTTGACTCGGTCTGACTTGGCTGATGTGGGTGTGTCTTATTCTTGTGGACCCCTCCTTTGGGGGGAGGGAGGGGCGGGGTTTCGACTCTTGGATTAGCCTCAAAACGAAGACACCCATGTTGATTGGCAGTGAATTTGGGTAGAAGTTGGCTGAAGTGGATTGTGAGGCGTTAGGGCGTCTGAATTCCTAAAATCTCCCACACAACATATTGCAGAAGGAACTCAGAAGTCAGCTGTGATTATCGCTAGAAAGGACAGTATTGCCAACTGAGCTTCGTGAATATTCAACAACCGCCGTCTAAGCAGGATACAAAGGACCGGTTGCAACCTTGACCAACAGTGGTTGCCAACATGTGAAAACCAAGGGGCAGAAAGGTTGATTCAATGTGGGCCGCAGCCAAACCTGGACCCAGTGGTTTCAGAAAGGGTTCCCTGATAACATTCATAGCCGCATGATGATTAGGCCATGGTGTAGCCAGGGTAGCAGTTGGTCGGTGAATAGCGGGGCCCCAGCAGGGGAATGCTTTTTTTTGTCCTGGGCCGGAGCCGGGCCGGAGCCGGGCCGGAGCCGGGCCGGAGCCGGGCCGGAGCCGGGCCGGAGTCACAGCCGGCCGGAAGCGGGAGCTGAGGCCGGGCCGGAGCCGGGCGAGAGTCAGAGCGGGGCGGAAGCGGGAGCTGAGGCTGGGCCGGAGCCGGGGCCGGGCCGGAGCGGGCCAGAGCGGAGCGGAGTGAGCGCCGGAGCCGGGCCGGAGCCGGGCTAGAGTCAGAGCGGGGCGGAAGCGGGAGCCGGGGCCGGGCCGGAGCCGGGCAAGAGCGGAGCGGAGTGAGCGCCAGAGCCGGGCCGGAGCCGGGCCGGAGCCGGGCCGGAGCCGGGCCAGAGTCAGAGCGGGGCGGAAGCGGGAGCCGGGGCCGGGCCAGAGCGGAGTGTCAGAGTTGGGCCGGAGCCGGGCCGGAGCCGGGCCGGAGCCGGGCCAGAGTCAGAGCGGGGCGGAAGCGAGGCCGGGCCGGAGCCGGGCCAGAGCGGAGCGGAGCGAGCGCCAGCCGGGCCGGAGGCGGGCCAGTGTGAGATGGCGGACGGCCGGCGCAACCTGCTCCGCTGCGTGGCCACCTACGCTCCGAAGTTCAGAGCCGGCCGGAGCGGGAGTTGGAGCCGGAGCCGGGCCGGAGCCGTGGAGTGAGCGCCAAAGCCTGGCCAGAGTGGCAGAGTGGGACGGGTCGGAGCCGGTTGGAGCTGCAGCCTGGACTGTGCGGAGCGAGAGCCGGAGACCAGCCAGCCAGAGCCCCGGAGCTGGCGAAACTTCACTTGTTGTCCATACTGTGTATGTTCCAATCCCTAAGCTTTAAGAAGCACACACACACACACACACGAACACATAATGTTGCTTTTATGTATGTATGTATGTATGTGTGTGTGAGAATGTATGTATGTATGTATGTTTCTTTGTTTGTCTGCAATGTATGTGTGTGTGTATGTATGTATGTATGTATGTATGTAACGCATGTATGTAATGCATGTATGTAATGTATGTATGCATGTATGTATGGATGTATGTATGTATGTATAGATGTATGTATGGATGTATGTATGTAATGTATGTATGTAAGTATGTAAGTATGTCATGTAACGTAACGTAACGTAATGTCATGTAATGTAATGTATGTATGTAATGTTTGTCATGTATGCATGCATGTATGTACGTATGTATGAATGGTATGTATGTATGCATGTATGTAATGTATGTATGCATGTATGCAACGCATGTATGTAATGCATGTATGTAGTGTATGTATGTATGTATGGATGCATGTATGGATGTATGTATGGATGTATGTAATGTATGTATGTAAGTATGTAAGTATGTATGTATGTAATGTAATGTAATGTAATGTAATGTAACGAAATGTAATGTAATGTAATGTAGTGTATGTATGTATGTAATGTATGTATGTATGTATGAATGGTATGTATGCATGTATGTAGTGTATGTATGTATGTATGTATGTTTGTTTGTGTATGTATGTATGTATGTATGTATGTATGTACGTATGTATGTATGTATGTATGTAATGTGTGTATGTATGTATGTATGTGTGTATGTGCGCATGTATGTAATGTATGTATGTAATGTACTGTACTGTACTGTAATGTAATGTAATGTAATGTACTGTGTGTAATGTAATGTAATGTAATGTGATGTAATGTATGTAATGTAATGTAATGCAATGTCATGTAATGTATGTATCTATGTATGTATGTAATGTATGTATGTAAGTATGTAATGTGTGTATGTATGTATGTATGTATGTATGTATGTATGTATGTATGTATGTATGTACGCATGTGTGTACTGTATGTATGTATGTAAGTATGTAATGTAACGTAAAGTAACGTAACGTAACGTAATGTAATGTATGTATGGATAAATTAAGGAAATGAAAGTATGTATGTACGTATGTAAGTATGTATGTATGTAAGGCATGTAATGTCATGCAATGTAATGTAATGTAGTGTACTGTAGTGTATTGTAATGCGATGCAATGTATAAATGTATGAATGTATGTAATGTAATGTGATGTGATGTAATGTAATGTGATGAAATGTACTGAAATGTGATGCAGTGCAATGCACTGCGATGTAAAGTAATGTATCGCAATTTGACGTAATGTAATGTATGTATGCATGTATGTAAGCATGTGTGTTTCTATGTACGTTTGTATGTATGTATGTATGCAATGTAAGTCATGTAATGTAATGTAATGTATGTATGTATGTTTGTTATGTATGCATGTTTGTATGTGTGTGTTCGTATGTATGCAACGTATTCATGTATGTATGTATGTACTGTATTGTATTGTATTGCATTGTTTTGTATCGTCTTGTATTGTATTTGTATGTATGTATGTATGTGTGTATGTATGTAATGTATGTATGTACTGTATATATGTAATGTAGCGTACTGTAATGCAATGTAATGTAATGTAGTGTCGTGTAGTGTAGTATATGTCTGTATGTGTTGTTCTTCCTGTGCATGTGTATATGTATGTATGTATGTGTGATGTATGTATGTATGTATGTATGTATGTATGTATGTATGTATGTATGTATGTATGTATGTATGTATGTATGTATATATGTATGTATGTATGTATGTATGTAATGTGTGTATGTGATGTATGCATGTAATTATGCAATGTGTGTATGTATGTATGTATGTGTGTAGTTATGCAATGTATGTCTGTGTGTATGTAATGTAACATAATGGAATGTAATGAAATTTTATGTACTGCGTTGTATTGTAGTGTAATGTATGTGTGTATCTAATTCTGTAATGTATGTTCTTATGTACTGGTGTAATGTATGTATGTATGTATGTAATGTATGTATGTCATGTATGTATGTATGTATGTATGTAATGTAACAGAATGTAATGTAATGTAATGTCATGTCATGTCATGTAATATGTATGTATATATGTGGGTATGTATGTGTCCATGAACTTTTTGTGTGATGTAATGTGTTGCAATAAAACGTAATGCAATGTAATGTGATGCAATGTAATGTAATGTGCTGTGCTGTAATGTAAAGTACGTCTGGAATGTAATGCAGTGTAATGGAATGGAGTGGAATGGAACGGAATGGAATGTATGCATGTGTGTGTGCATGCATGCATGAAATTATGTATGTATGCATACATGCATGTATGCATGTGTGTGTATGTTTGTTTGCATGTATGTGTGTATGTTTGTATGTACGTATGTACGTACGCACGCACGTATGCAAGCCGCCAAGACAGATTGCGCTAAGCTTTGAATTGCCACTCCAAACGAGGCCTCACATCGCCCGCATCTTGCTCTTACATGCGACTTCCAGCGCAACAAATACTGCGACGCAGCCGTTGCATCTCAAGATGCGCGCCGTTGCCGTGCGCGACTCTCTCTCGCCCCCGCATATAGTTTTCTCTGGTTCCTTTGAGCGTTCCGTCTGCTAGCGGCGTGTTACCTGCACGGATCGCCTTTTGCGATTTTCTTTTAGACCTGCCTCCGCTTGCGTTGGCCTGTCCTAGGCCTACCCAAGGGGTCCCCGTAGCCCTACACTAGGCCTGCCGACCCTTTGCGCGTAGCGTAGCTCTCTGCAAGGCCTGTCGAACCAGCCCTCTTCTGGGCTGGAGCCCTGTCACTGCGGGCCTGCTCTTGGCCTGCTGTAGGACTACGAAACCCCATCCCTTCGGCCTTGGCAAAGGCCAACGCCCTGGCCTAGGGCCTACCCAAGGCCTACACACCTCTCTGCTTACGCCCTCTCATAGGCCTACCAACCCCCTTGCCTGGACCCTACAACAGGCCTATGCACAGCCTTTTTCTTGGGCGATCTATGCCTGCTGGTGACATTCTATTTTTTGCGCTTGCGACTGGAGTGTCTCGCTTGCAACAGTATCCATCTTGGTTACACAAGCCCTCCGGGCCAGAGCCGGGCCGGAGCCGAGCCGGAGCCGTGCCGGAGCCGGAGCCGGAGCCGGAGCCGGAGAAGGAGCCGGAGACGGGCCGGAGCCGGGCCGGAGCCGGGCCGGAGCCGGAGATGGGCCGGAGCCGGGCCGGAGCCGGGCCGGAGCCGGAGAGCCGGAGACGAAAAAAAGCTATAGTGCCCCAGCAACAGCGCAGGCAATGGCTCGCCCACTACAGGAACAAGGGGTTCAAACCCCCAACACACCAATCCAAACCAGCAGTCAAGGGGCCTGAAGAATACGCTCAGTTGCCCACACGACCCAGAAGCAAAAGGTTGCCCTTCTGGGGCAACTAAAGTGGACCAAAAGAGGGAAACTAGAGGGTCAAATGGTCGATTCGCTTTGGGCAAATGACCTCCATTTTGCGCGTGTGCGATCTGTTGGGTGGGTAAATGGCCATCCAGTTCCTGCTCATTTGCTCCCCGAAAACCCAGCCAACCAAAAGAACCGGTGAAGACAACGAGAAGCGCCGTGTTTCATGTACGCCTTGGTCTCCCGGCCGGTCGGCGCGAGCTTTCAGGGATCGCACGGTGCTCCGCCTAACGGTGTCAAGCCCTCGAGCCGACTCTCGAGGGCGTCTTTTCAGGGTGCCGATGGGTCCCCCAGCACCCCACTGCTTCTTGGACAGCACTTGGGATTTTGGACATGGAAACACAAGCTGTTGGGGGGGGGGTGATGGCCCTTATTCGGGGTTGATTTTGAGAAACCAAAAGGTTCAGCTATTTTGTTCTGAACATATGAATACCAATAAGACTCCAAGCCTGAAAGCACGGATCAGGGAAACCAACACTTGCTCAGTGACCGGGTTCCCTATGTTCCGTGGGATGCATCGATGCGCGCAGCGTGTGGATTTTGCTCAGTATCTCGGAATCCCGTAGGGACCCGCCAACAACCTGGGACTCAAATATATGAAACCAACACAGCTTTAGTGAAGAACACACACATACACGATGTCATCAAACGTTGACTAAGAACAGCATACGGCTCGGAATCAAAACCTGGGACTAAAATGCATGTAACCAAATCCAATCAAAAAGTAAGGGCTAAAATCCGAACCTATGTGGCGTCCACCGAAAAAGTACATCTACCTTGTGCTTCATTCTGGCTCAAGTAGAGGGTTCAAAGGCTAACGAAATCAACTCATTTGGGTGTGTGCGCGTCTGTTCTGTGTGAAGCTAGAGAACCCTCAAAAGAAGTGGCTCCCTTTTTTTTCTCGGAACCAAAAGAGGCAACCAAAATGGCCCCTAGCGTTGAAGAGTATTGTGGGTCTTCCAAGGACCCTGCAAAAATTGATTGACGGCTCAGCCCCAGACCACTCACAAGACTGATTGGATATTCCCCAATGTAGACTTATTTTACAATTTCCTGGACGTTCGTGTGATTTAGCCGGGCCTGAACCAGACCCCCTACAAATCAAACCCATGAATAAGTATGAATAAATCTATGTGTTTGTATAGTGTAGTACTACTCTGTCTTCTAAAACAAAATACACACAAGCAAAAGCAAGATGTCCTGATCCTGACATCCCAGCAATCAGCCATACCATTCCTGCAGGACACAATGGATCAATGAAGATCAATCGAGCATTGAGTTTCTTGCAAGCCAACATGTCACGTGCTTTCTTCACACAGCAGAACAGCCTTTGGGACATCCAGAATCCAGTGTTGAAAGGAATTTCGCCGACTGTGTTTTCTGCCGGCACAAAGCACGATACTCCGCGGATGGCCCTCTGAGACGGGTGTAATGCTCCGAGAGGCACTCCCTGGTCTAGTGGAGTTTATCGTATGGTGTGCAAAGCGTGTAGAACATCCACCCTACCTTGAGGGGGATCCAACATGCCTGTAGTGCATCTGTCCCGTCTTTCCCCCAAAAGGGAAATGGAACCACAACTCGAGTTCCGAGGTCCCCTCCCACAGATCCACTTTCAAGGGACTGGGGATCGAGCCATCCTGTGTTCCGAACCCAATGGGTTTCTGACTCGAGTGGTTCACCTGAGCAAGGGACACATGTGCTTTGACATTGCTTGCTTTTCAAAGACATCCCGTTCAGTGGTAGGTGAAACGGTAACCACCATTTCCAGTTTCTCACTTTGATACCCCCCAGAAGCAGAATCAAAAGAATGACCCCACCAGAATGTGCTTTGACTTTCTTTGCTTTTCAAGGAAACCCCTTCAAAATCGGTCCCCAATGCGATCGCTTCGCTCCGGACGAGGCTGCTGCAAGGTTGGCTCCACCACCTCCGGCCAGGACTGCAACTCCAGGCGGTACCTCAGCTGAAGCTGCGGAACATCCGAGCTCTGCGCGAAGAAGCGAACGAGGAAACACTTACTTTGGCCCTCAGGGGACAAAGGTTCCAACAACAAAAAAACAAACAACGATGACTTCAGCCCTCAGTTGGGGACAGAATTCTTATCGCATCTTTTCTTCTGCTCAGGCCTGATCTCCTTTGGCTATAGCAAACATGTGCTGGCCAAGCCTCAGCTCACATTCAAGTCACATGAGCCATGGTCAAAATTACATACTTGCCTTTCCAACCCTTGCTTGGTATGGTAGCAAAATATGCCATCTGTTGCAGCCCCCTGCTAAGAATGAACAGAACCGAAAGACCTAAAAGCCTACAAACATGCCAACAATGAAGTATGGCTTCCCGTAAGAAGTGAGTTTCGTGGCTTTAGAGGTTCTGCGAGGCCCATGTTCCTCTGGATCATCTGCACATGTGTCGACCGAACCTCATGTGGTGCGTTGACAAAGTTTGGAAGTGCGTGATGCATGGCGCCAAAGGCATCATGGACAAAAAAGGTTCGAGACATCTTGAAGCAAACCAAACTCCACACGAACCACGGTCAAAATAGGGCATATGAGGGCCTGAATAGTTGGAATGAGGCTGTTGGGTAGTTCAAAACCAACATATGTCATGATCATAAGAGGGCAGGTATCTCGCAACTTATAATATCCACGGGATCCTTTGGACAATAGTGTTCTGTGCCCTTGATATATCCACGAGGTATTTGGGCATCTTTTGGGGAGGACGCCTATAGGACGCTTATCTCAGCAATCTTGAGTTCAACTTCCGATGTCAATCAGTTTTCCGCTGATGTTGCCTCACTTCCTAAGTGGATTGGCCAAAAAGTCATAACTTGCTGTTTACCACTAAAATGGTCTTCCCACAAGGTGACTGCAGTGAGATGCCAAACCTCAGAGTCTCTATCCTTGGCACTGCGCCGGTGTCCGTCTGTCTCTGTCTCTGTTGCTACGTCCGTCTCTGAGTCTAATCTGGATAGCGAACCAATTGTAACTTAAACTAACCAATCTAGTCTACTTCAATCTGTGTACACATATATGTGTATATATAGCTAGCAATATATTGAAGGGCTGTGTATGTATTTATTTGGGTATTCTGTTGCTTACGCACCTTACGCCCAAGACGAGGCACATGATGAAATTATTTCATTCCTTCTCCTTGTCATGCAATCTTAAGATACGTAATACTACTGCTTGTGTGCCGGATAGTTCACTTTAAAAAGCAGTTTGGAGAGCCGCATTTGTGGATTTCACCTTTCCCCCTTGATACTAGCCTTCAGAAAGTGCCCTGCGGTCCACAAAAGGCGCATCCAATCCGTGTCTAACATGAACAGTTGTTCGATGTTGGGTCACTCCGTTAAGCGAACTTTGAACAAGTCTGTTCAAACCCCGCATCGATCCCCATCATGGCACCCAGCAAACAAACAAACAAACGAACAAACAAACAAACAAACAAACAAACAAAGAAACACAGAAACAAACCAAACAAAACCCACCCACTCAAAAAAAAGGTAAGATAATAATCAAAAGCGCCAGCTCGGCCGCTCCGCCGCTTTGAATTCCTTGGCTTCCTTCGGCGCATCATCTATCGGTGCTTGGGTGCCCGGCGTTCCCAGCGCCCAGTCCTGAGAGGCGACCCGATGACAGACCTTCCCCCAAGTGACACATCGTGTCCGATCTGTTTATATGTGTTCCACTAGTGAACACATCGCTAAATCAGGTTTGTGTGGTCCAAAACCAAACTCAACAACTGGTTTGGTTATATGTTGAACCCTCTAGCTTAGCAACAGGCTTAGGTCAACCTACTGTAACATGCTTTAAAAGAACATGCGTAACTCCAGTCATCATTTGAGAAAAAAACGATCGGAACATTTTGACAGAGATCACCAGGTAAACCCTGGCTGTGTAATGCTCGCTTAATAAGCCGTGGTGGAATCAAAGCCTTACCTTTTGCCGTCGCACAGTGTACCATTGCAAAAAAAGGCTGCTGATCTGCTAGCTTAGAACCAAGATAGGCAACCCACATGTTCTCACCAGCCAGTGTGACCCGTGCCAGCCCTGCTGCCGCATTATGAACTGAAGAATGCATGCTGCTCACATTATCACTTCTGGGCGCCACCTTGACTCACTTGGGAAGCTACCAAGGTGAGTTGTGGGGGCGGGGGGGTGACTATGTTGAAAGAGGTATAAATACATATATGTATACATATATACATACACATATTAATGTATATATATATGTATACAGAAACTTACTTATACATGTATGCATGGTACCCCGCATATTCTGGTTGGGGCGCGCCTATGCCGTGAAGCAAGTCTCAGGCCAGTCCTTGGCGGAGACCAAGCCCTTGTGCTGGAAGAGCGACCAAATGGTATTCAACTCCTGGCATGAAGAGCGCGTCTTAAAACTAGGTCCTCCAGTAGAGAGGTTAGAATAAGGGTACCCTTTTTTTCTGTAGTCTATTTTAGGGGAACCCTCCCCACAAAAAGGGTAAAAGGGCACTACTGGAAGACCTAGAAAATGGGGGGCCCCAAATAGGGTACTTGGATTTCGTTGCCAAGTTTGTGAGTGGTTAGCCAAGAAGACTTGGGGTTTTTCAACCCCCAACAGGATTAAGCCATATCAGTGGGCTGTGACTTACCAACAACTTTCGAACTTGGCCGGCCGAACACCCAAGTACCCGTTTAAGGGTCGACTTAATGGAAGCCAGAAGGAGAATCACAACGTTTGAGATGTTCCCCTATTTTGAGACACATAAACAACCCAAGGCTTCAGGTGCATGGGTGCGAGAAGGACCGGGACCGAACCAAAGGGAGGAAAGGTGTGCGAACCACAACAGATCTCACCAAAGTCGCTGGATGTCCCGTCACAAGTTGCAGTTTACTGGTGGTGTCCGTTGAAATGATCGATCCACGTTTGAAGACCAAAGCCTGCGTGAGTCAAGGATACAAATCACCCAGCGATGCGCAGGCATAATCTCATCTTTCGAGGTAAAGCACGAAATCAATCAACACCAGCAGGTCTAGGAAGACGTCCAACAAGGAGGGGTCAAAAGGAAGGCAACATCTGCCCGTATTTGACTGATCCAAACTTGCCCCCAGAAGCACCAGTGACATCCTTCTCAGAACATGAAGCTAACAGCTTCGACAATTTTGAAACACAATGCCCTCGGCAAAGAACTGGGTAAGCCCCCGTTTTCATACATCCTTTGCACGGAACATGTACTTCTTGGTATAACAAGAGTTCATCTAGTAGGGCCTAGTACCGCGCCGTCACATTCCACAGATTCAGATCTCAGACCTGACAACCTTTAGGCTCACTTACTCACTAACCACCTTACAGCCCTATATTATAAAGCCGACAAGGGGGTAGGGTCTTTCGATTGCAGGGACCAGCCTATGGTCCGTGGGTCCCCACCTCCAGACTGACTCCTCTCACCACCGGGCGCGCGGTGTCCTGACGGTCAAAGGCCCCACGGTGGGCGTCTCGTTCCTTTAGGGGACCCCAACTGAGTGGGTTTCCCTTTTGGCTTCCCTTTTCTTAAGAAACCACCAAAAAAAGGTCACCTCAAAAGAAAAGACAAACCCATACGGGTGGGCCCAATGTTCGGCCCGACAGAAGCATCTCCCTCAAAGCAGGGGCTGAGTTGGAATAAGCAACCTGTCTTCGGTATAATCCCGAACAATAAACCGCTGGTGGATTAACAGACAGGGGCGGGTCGACCTTTAGTGGGGATCGATTCATCACTTTTGGAGGGAACGGGCACGGGTTTATTAATCCGAGCCTGTAGAATCCACACACGGTTCGAAATGGAGCTAACATGTGCTATACTAACTTTCTGAGTGGGGAACTCATGAAGTGAGTTAAAACAAAAACCAAAGTAGGAGCGACAAAACAGCTCAATCAACATTCGCAACCAAAATAACAGTAAAGTGATGCAGCGTGTGGCCATACCATCGTTGACTAAGAAACGCTCTAAGTCGGGTAAGCGTGTCATTAGGTGCCAAAGCCACGTTTGATCCATGACTCTGCCACAATAATTCCCCAAACCCAAACTGTGTTTGTCTCAAATAGGGGAACCCTCTAAATGGGCTGCGTTCCTTGAATTCCCCCTTAAGCCAATCCTCAAATGGGTATATACCCTGCAAAACCGAGACAAGCCCAAATCAATACACACCCTTATAACAGGAACCTGCATGAAGATCGCAAACCAAGTCCCTTTCGCCATAACTTTCCCATCAACCAACGGGTTTCCACGGGAGGCTTTAATCGGGAACCCCCTGGATGTTGACCCCGGATGAACAAACCCGACCTGTTACTAGTTTTTTTTTCCCGGAAGCATTGCGAAGGGTTCTTCTTCTAAAAGCGGCTGCCAACTTCACCTGCCAACTTCTCATGCCAACTTGTCGAGAGTTACTTCACCTGCCAACTTCTCATGCCAACTTGTCGAGAGTTACTTCACCTGCCTACTTCTCATGTCAACTTTTTGAGAGTTACTTCACCTGCCAACTTCTCATGCCAACTTGTCGAGAGTTACTTCACCTGCCTACTTCTCATGTCAACTTTTCGGCTGTTATCTCATTCTACTAAAAGCACAAGCTAATTTGTCGGGTGTTACTTCACTATCCTAAAAACACAAGCTAACTTTTCTGTTCTACCTAAAGCACAAGCTAATTTGTCGGGTGTTACTTCACTATCCTAAAAACACAAGCTAACTTTTCTGTTCTACCTTCACTTCTCGACTCTTAATTCTTCTTCTTTTTATGGCGGGGGTAGGCCCGACGGGAGCTTACGAAACGCACCCCTCTGCGGAGATCGTGCGTGTCGAAGCGCTCTCGCTGTGGCGCCGTGCGAATTTGTCTTGAGCCGGCGAACCCTCTGCGGAGATCGTGCGTGTCGAAGCGCTCTCGCTGTGGCGCCGTGCGAATTTGTCTTGACCTTGGCGAACCCTCTGCGGAGATCGTGCGTGTCGAAGCGCTCTCGCTGTGGCGCCGTGCGAATTTGTCTTGACCTTGGCGAACCCTCTGCGGAGATCGTGCGTGTCGAAGCGCTCTCGCTGTGGCGCCGTGCGAATTTGTCTTGAGCCGGCGAACCCTCTGCGGAGATCGTGCGTGTCGAAGCGCTCTCGCTGTGGCGCCGTGCGAATTTGTCTTGACCTTGGCGAACCCTCTGCGGAGATCGTGCGTGTCGAAGCGCTCTCGCTGTGGCGCCGTGCGAATTTGTCTTGACCTTGGCGAACCCTCTGCGGAGATCGTGCGTGTCGAAGCGCTCTCGCTGTGGCGCCGTGCGAATTTGTCTTGACCTTGGCGAACCCTCTGCGGAGATCGTGCGTGTCGAAGCGCTCTCGCTGTGGCGCCGTGCGAATTTGTCTTGACCTTGGCGAACCCTCTGCGGAGATCGTGCGTGTCGAAGCGCTCTCGCTGTGGCGCCGTGCGAATTTGTCTTGACCTTGGCGAACCCTCTGCGGAGATCCTGCGTGTCGAAGCGCTCTCGCTGTGGCGCCGTGCGAATTTGTCTTGAGCCCGATGAACCCTCTGCGGGGATCGTGCGTGTCGGATCGCTCTCGCTGTGGCGCCGTGCGCATCTGTCTTGAGCCCGATGAACCCTCTGCGGAGATCGTGCGTGTCGAAGCGCTCTCGCTGTGGCGCCGTGCGATTTTCTTGCTCGCGAAACGGCTTTTGGAAGTTGTCTCGTGGTGTGCGCGCCTGCTTTCGCAATCCCGCGGTCCCGGGTTCGATTCCCCCCTGGTCCGCGGCAGCTCCGGCTTGAAAATCGCAGCTTTTAAGTACAAACGTAGTACGCGGAGCGTGCTCCTGCAGCTCCGGCTGGAAAATCGCAACTTTTAAGTACAGACGTAGTACGCGGAGGCTGCTGCAGCTCCGGCTGGAAAATCGCACTTTTTAAGTACAGACGTAGTACGCGGAGCGTGCTCCCGCAGCTCCGGCTGGAAAATCGCAACTTTTAGATACAAATGGCTGGAAAATCGCAACTGTAAATTGCAAATGTAGCACGCGGAGCGCCTCCGCCGCTCCAGCTTTTTGAGGGTTAATTACTTCACCTGCCAGTTTCTCATGCCGAAACTTCGAGAATTACTTCACCTGCCAGCTTCTCATGCCACCTTTTCGAGAGTTACTTCACCTGCCAACTTCTCGTGCCAACTTTTCGAGGAGTTACTTCACCTGCGAGCTTATCATGCCAACTTTTCGAGAGTTACTACACCTGCGAGCTTCTCATGCCAACTTTTCGAGAATTACTTTACCTGCCAACTTCTCATGCCAACTTTTCGAGAAATACTTTACCTGCCAACCTCTCGTGGCAACTTCACCTGCCAACTTTTCGAGAATTACTTCACCTGCCAACTTCTCATGCCAACTTTTCGAGAAATACTTTATCTGCCAACCTCTCGTGGCAACTTTTCGCAAAATTACTTCACCTGCCAGCTTCTCATGCCAACTTTTCGAGAGGTACTTCACCTGCCAACATCGCCTGCCAACTTTTCGAGAGTTACTTCGCCTGCCAACTTCTCGCGCCAACTTTTCGAGAATTACTTCGCCTGCCAACTTCTCATGCTAACTTTTCGAAAGTTACTTCACCTGCCGGCTTCTCACGCCAACTTTTCGAGAGTTACTTCACGCGCCATCTTCTCGTGCCAACTTTTCGAGAATTACTTCACCTGCCAGCTTCTCACGCCAACTTTTCGAGAGTTACTTCACCTGCCAACTTCTCATGCCAACTCTTTGAGAGTTATTTCACCTGCCAACTTCTCATGCCAACTTTTCTCTTGAGTTACTTCGCCTGCCAACTTCTCATGTCAACTTTGCGAGAATTACTTCACCCGCCAACTTTGCCAGCCAACTATTCGAGAGTTACTTAACCTGCCAGCTTCTCATGCCAACTTTTTGAGAATTGCTTCGCCTGCCAACTCCTCATGCTAACTTTGCGAGAGTTACCTCACCTGCATCAACTTGCCTCTATGCTTCCGGGCCACTCGTCGTCTAGTTTGTTTTTTGTTTTTTTTTCCGACGGTGATGAATGGATCCCCACTAAAAGGGGAGACCCGCCCCATGAGAAGGGCCCCTTTCGCAACTGCTCGCCTCCTGGCTTTCGATGCCGGGAAGAGGCAGCAGCCGCTGCCTCTTCAAGACCCAAACGAGACCCCACACGGCTGACCTGTTGATTGTTCAACGGAAACATGGGGCGAGGGGGGGCAACACAACTGAAAGGCCACATGTTATCATAGTATACAGTATGCATATATATATATATATGTATATGTATATATATATACATACATATGTATGTACTGGTTGAGGGTACCCTTTTCAGGAGGGTTTTTCAGGGAGACTGGCCTTTTCTTTCTTTCTTTTTCGGGGGGGCCCTTAATGCAGCCTTCAGTTTGGCAATACATTGTTCAAAGGTTACCGAGTTGGTCCGAAGCCCCCCCGCTCACACACAGGGCTGGTCCTTGAATGTTTTACTTTCGCAAGCGATCTATACTTGTTGGGGGGGCTGTTTCAAAATTGGATGGTTGTTCTTTGTTCTCCTTGAAAACCACACAAAAAAGGGCACCGAGCCTCAAATAAGCACCCCCCCCATACTGATTGTTCGGTTGCAAATGGGTTCAACTGTCATCCAAGCCTGAGAAAACTAGTTCTCAACGCGAGCTTTGCGACACAAGTGGTTGGCTTCCTGTTACCCCGTAAAAAAAAAAAAAAGGTTACCGTCCAACGAAGCCATGGCGATGTTGGGGCCGAAATAATACGGTTTCCTATAGTTCAATCAACCATTAATCCAACCAAAGGTTCATACCAGGGCTTGCAATTGGTATACATGTAGAGCTTTCTCATGCAACATATCTATGCCATTATGATTTTCTTTTGGGGACATCGCACATTGGATTTTTAGCACCTGCTTGGCCCCTGCCCTCTTGCCAGCTAAGCAACAGACTTAAATTGCTGCTTTCTCAGGAGATGGAAGCATTGGGGCCCAGCCTCCCTGTTTCTTTGTAAAATATTTGTGGTGCCCCCATGTCCAGGACCAACCATATTGTGAGTCTGTGACTCAGCTGTTTCTGCGCACAAGTGTGATTTTTGGCTTCCACCGAAACTAAAAAGGGCGGGTCCAAAAAACGAGCCATATTTCAGCTTTGAGGACTCGTGAGGCCTGGGGCAAGTGCCTGCTAACATGCAACCGGTCCCTCGGGGAAAACACGCACCTTCCGCAGGTTGCATGTGGATGCTCTAAGATGGGTTCCACTACCCCCAAACCACTACCCCCGCCAGGCTTTAATGGGATATATAAAACCACTCTTTTAGCCAAAGTAGAATGGGTATACATGACCACGGGTCAAAATCCCGTACCCCCAGTGAACATCCCAATCCCCACTAAAATAGACCAAAATGGGTGGTGACTTCACCCACCCCAAAATGGGATCCCAAAACGGTTTTGACAACAGCCATGTCTCACTTTCGCCCGGGAGCTTCTGTTTGGGAGCATCTATTGAGGCGCCTGAGGCCCTGAGCGAACTTCTCCAGGCTCAGGCGCCCACACCTCACGAAACCGGTCGAGGTGAGTCATAGCCAAAACGATTCTTGGTATTTTCAGGGGAATCGAATCAGAAAGGGTTCCTTAGGTGCTGCCAAATGAGTCAGAATCAAAACCCGGTATTAAAATGGTGAACCCAGAACCATAGGAATTGAAAAGGCGGATATCCGCAGCTATTTATGGCTGGGATTGTCCCTAACCTTCACCTACCCGGGTTCTGATTGAGGCTCAGGTGGCAACATGGGAAGTGCGGTCATGGCTTTTTTTCGAGGGAACCGCGCCTTTTTTGTGGCGCCAGAAGGACAACCGAAGACATTTTGGGATCCAAATCCGAAAAGGGACAAACCCCTAAGAGCTGAGAAACAAAGGGCTATAGACACTAAAAGACCCTGAATGGGGCCAGAGAGGTGATGACTCCAGATTCATCAACCCGACAAGTCTGGCTTCCCCGGAAAAGTGACGGATTCCCTCTGTGGAACGGAGATAAAACGCAACTGAATCCCTATGGTCCCTTGCTACTTTCTCAGGTAGCAAATTACCTTTTTTGCACCCCTCAGAAGCCATTCTCAAAGGGCAGGACTTGGACGGGAACCCAACACGGGCCTAAGCTTTTTGAGGGACCTAAGATATGGCGACGTTTATGTTTGTTGAGGCAGCTCCAACTTGACGCTCCCAAAAACGGAATGCTTGATTGGGTTCTTCCCACAGTTCCCAAATTGATGTACCTAGGCGCAAAATCAACTTCCAAGCCTCTTGGGCTCTCCTCACCTGATCACTTTGGTGGATAGCAAATCGGGACATTCCACAAGGCCAAGGGACATGTCATGTATCAAAACAACGTGCTTAGGGGCAGCAAACAGAACTTGTTGGAGCCAAAAGCTCTCAAACCATTTCGGCTCTCTTTCCTTTTCTCTCTCTCTCTCTCTCTCGCTCTCTCACTCCAAGGACTTCCCCCCAGCTGCCTCCCGGCGTGACAAACAGACCCTGTCAAGGATTCGTTGAAACCTGGCAGCTATGATCTCTGTCATGGTTTTAGCAGAACGGGTCCCAAGACCAGCTATTGAGGTCTTGGGGGCAAAGGGACACTCTCGTGTCTGCCCAAGCCACTTTCTGTTGGTCTCTTGGGGTGAACCAAAGCCCTATCTTCTTTAAGCTTTGGAGATAGCATCCAGCTGACCCCGTCGCCTAGCGGGCTCAGTCTCGTCGGGGGTCCGCGAGAGGGGAAGCTTGGCATGTGGTTGACACCGTCTGACTGCTGTGAACTTTTCCCACTAAAACGGCCAGCCGAAACGTATAAAGTCCGGAAACTCACGGAGTGAGTGCATCTGCGAGGGGCGGCAATGGGGTATGCAAATCAGCCATAAAAGGTCCAGGCGGCTTCATGTTTCCTAGGATGTCAGCTCGGTCTTTAATCCCTACAAGACTGGTTTGAACGGAAACCACCTGCAAACCTATGCCATTGCAGGGGGGGGGGGGGCGCGGGTTCTGTCAGAGTCATTTTGGGACCAAGATTGGCGCAAAAGCGCGACTATTGCCCGAAAGAAGGCCCCAAACATGGGTGGGGCTTCGAGGGACCTGGGACCCACACCTGTCAGCGCCGCAGTCCTGGAAAAAGGTCTCCCAGCCTGGCCGAGGGACTGAAATAGCGCCGATGGCGATAGATAGGCGTGTACCTAAATACAAACATACGTCTGCAAATACCTGCACAATATATATATATATATATGTGAACGTAATGGACATAGGTGTATGTCCATTTATGTATATATGTCTATGTGCAAATATGCATGTGTGTATATACATATATATATATATATGTTATATACATTGTGTCCTTTGATCAGCGGCAAAATGTATTATTATTTTCTAACTCCACCCCAGGCACCCTGCACAGAGGCCAGCCTGTACCGTTTGACAGCCGTACCAAGCACAGTCGTCCCAATTCATCAGACATCCAACGGGGTGTGTCTTTTTGGCGGGTACCCTTTTTTGGTTGTCTTAAAGGTAAACCAAGAGGAAAACCACCGTTTTGGGGGCACCCTGAAAAATGACACGCCAACGGGCCCAACACCTGAAGGAAACAACTCCCGTGAATTGCTCGCTTTACCCTTCGCTGCTTGCTCAATCAATGAATGGTCCACAGTGATCCTTAAACAAAAATTGACCCCCTGTGGAAGGTGCCATTACACACATCGGGTGCTGAATAGTGGCTCTGAAAAAACAAGGCACAATTGCCTCTCGACTTTTGGCTTCCTGTTGGAAAACCAGCACATGGACCATTCGCGCCAAACCATCTGAAGATACCCAATCGTAGCACGTCCAACAGTACATTTCCATGGGTTGCTGACACCTGCCGAAAGGAATGGTGGGAGTCGGATAGTTTCTTTCTGTTGACCAAGGATATCAATACTTTCTTTGCGTGCTGGAAAGGGTTCCCCAACAACTGCAAATCAAAGCTGCTCAAATCAGCAGACAAGCACCACCTCGCCAGGATTTCAGGTTTGCACAGTCCCCTGCAAGCCTTCAACTTTTCGGGGTTTGATTCTGCCTCGTTTGGTAAGCCTCCAAATCAGCTTCTTTGAATTCCAAACAAAGCAACTCCAAACTTGGTTTCCAGGTTCCTCCAGATGTCCTAACATCCAAAACATGGAGACACTGCCCTTTGACACCACGGCCTTATTTTCCATGTCGCCCAAGGACATCCCCAACAGCATCGGGCCCATTTAGCCAAGCCCCCCCCCGACCGACGCACTAGCTGGTACGGCCAAAGGATTGAACCTTGCTGGGATTTCTGGGTGCTCATTCTCATGGAGGTTTTGTGACCGACCATGTTGGAAGGTCTTGCCCAGAGACCATGATACTCTAGATGATGAAGAAAACAACAAGAATAATGAAGTTGATCACTAAGCAGTGTTGACGCAGGATTAATAATTCCGTCCCATTATTGGGGGGGGGGTGTTCCCTCCAAAAGTGATGAATCCCCACTAAAAGGGGACAACCCTATTAATCAACCAGGCGTTTATTTATCTGGGGTTAAGATTAAGAGGCCCCCCACCCCACTTGCGTTCTCCAAGCGCCCGCGCCGTTGCGGCAGTGCAAGCCTCGCCTCCAATTTCCAATTTCAAAGCGTCACCCGCATGCACCGGGCGGGGCTTGTGGAGAAGGATTCAAGGGCCCCCCCAAGAAAACGGATTGGGGAGTCAGAGATAAAAAGACCCAAACACGGTTAACCTAGAGATATCTAGGCGCGGCATTGATAAACGGGGTCCCTCTGAACCTTGCCAAAACAAGTCCTAAGCATGGAACCCGTTTATGGATCCTTCGTTTAGGGCCCCCTATTCAACCTGAGCGCAGCAAAGGCGGATAGGAAAAGCAAACAACATTTCTTTCCCACCTTCGAGTCACTCGCCTTCCGCACCCCCCCTCCCTCGCAAAAAAAAAACACAAAAAACAAGGGGAGGCGGCTCGGTTTTGGCCCGGCTTGGCTTGAAGTCTGCCGAAACAGCCTGCGAACTCCAGCTCAAAGCCGGCTCGTTCGTGCAGGGGTTTGGAAACACCGCCCCGTCGGGCTCGCATACAAGAAACGACGACCACGTGTGGGCGGGCCAGCTTCTTTCCAAGTTAGGCTGCGAAGAACTGTCCACTCATGGGCTTAACAAGGGCGGTCTGGGAGCGACATATAAATTATCCATCACGGTGTGGCTTCCTTTAAGAGAAATCCAATATTTCGCGTTTAAGCCCTATCCAGGGTTTGCGGAGTTTGTCTTAAGCAAACTGTTCCTTGCATTCGTCTAGCTTGAAACCGAACTTCAGTGCGGTCTCAGATTCCACTAAACATCTCTAGAAATGATCATGCCAAAGGGTTGATGTTGGCTGCAGTTGGGCAGGTGCAATATCCACTTCACCTCGAAGTCGAATGTAAAAAGGTGCAACCAAATAGCAGACATATATATATATGTATATATAGATATAGTATATTCACCGGTACTATGCTGTCTCAAAGGCTCTCTCGTGCCCTAGCCCTTTGAATTATTTGAACATATTTCCACCATGTAGTCATTACCTTCCACCGACACTTTCACGCTTGCACTTGAAATGGTGAACATGAGCTCGGCCCCACAAGTACTGTGACCGCGATGTTCACTTTAATGAACGCAGCTGTACCAAGTAGTTAACCACAAAGCTACCTTTGGGTGGCCTGGGTGCAATGGACAGCCTCTTCACAAGGTTCTCGAAACACAATTCCGGATTACCCCATATGAGCTAAGGCACTTATTTCCTACATGGTTGAATGGTGTTCCCACCTCGTTCTCCAACCCTGCACCTTGGCCTCGCTTTGCACCTGACTCAGCATCTTACCAAACAAATGCTTCCACCCGGCCCCTATGGAAGTTTTCGGCAGACGCTCGTTGCCCAACCTAAAACATATCACCCACTAGGGAACCCAGCAGCGCCCTTTGAGAACATCCTCTTCCAAGAGCGCCCCGCGAGGTTCCATGGCAACGTTGGAGGATACGAGTACTGACACTTGGCTTCCAAAGTGAATTGTCCAAAATCCAGGGGAGTGTCCCTTTGGGAAGATAGGGGCAATTCCCTGGAAAATTGTGAGAAAACACCCGACCATGGCCATCTATGTTCAACCAAAAAGGGACACCTATACGCACTCTCCCCCATCCCATCGGTGCTGTGGAGTTTAGCGCCGATTGAAACGGGTCTCGTCAGGAAGAAGAGCTCCGTTTTCAGAAGTTCTTCTTGGGGTTGTGGCTTCCCCTTTACTGAAATCAAAGCCCCAAACCAATGCAAACGAACAAGGCTCACCTGATAATTCGTTGATTCATGTTGATTCTAAAAGAGCAATCCGGTGGATGCCCTAAATATTGCAAGCAACCACAAACCGTGGGAATCTACAGGGTTTCCCTTCTTCCCCAGTTGCACTATGTAGGGCATCCACCGTTCCCTCCGACAACAAAAAGGAACACAAAAAGCAACCCACAGGGCTAGTCCGAAGTTGAATTGAATGACAGGAACCTTCCTGCCCTCGGCGGGTATCAACATATGGGAGCCCGAAAATTAGTTCCCCTTAGCCAGCCAGATTGGATTGCCCCGAAACGAAACACAAAAGGTTTTACCCCCCCTCCCCCAAAAGGAAAGAAAACAAAACAAGAAAAGAACACAACACACAAAAGATTTTACCCTCCCTCCCCCCCCCAAAAAAAAAGAAAAGAACAAAGAAAACACACAGACAAACACAAGCCCATGCACCAGTGGGCCCAAAAAAAGGGGAGAACAACCCGGCACCCCGGGGACCCCGGTTTTTCGGGGACCCCGGCCGGCTGAAGTAGCACTGCAGCGCCGTCTCCAAGGTGCGGATCACAAAGAGCTGCTCCTCGCACGAGGCGGCGGCGTGAAAAACCGCCGGCGCGCAACCCGTTGACAAGTTGGAAGGGGAGCAAAAAGTGGTCCAATCTTAGCAGATAAATCACAGTTGTGGGGGATTTCCCACTCAATTGCTGGGATTCAACAGTCCGAATTTTGGATTTCTGGCGGGGTTCAGTGGATTTGGAGTTCAACCACTAAACCACAATAAGCGAAAATGTGAAATGTTTCCCAACAACAACCATGTTACGTCCCTGGATCAAAGCGCGAAACGACAGTAAGGTGGCCTATGTCTCGACAGCGACTGTACAACACTAGTCCAGCACCGGTGACAACCAAAGCTCCACATCTCAGAGTGAGCTGCTTCGAGCCCAACCGAGAGCCAAGATGCTGGTGTCACATCCAACATGCGCAGGACAACATGTCCAGAATACCCGGTACTACGGTACGCAAAAAGAAGCAGGGAGAGGTGGATCGCAGATCAAGAAGAGTCGTTCATTTGCGTTTCTGCATACTGGGAGAAATGAGAACATATGTCTAGTGCTGATAGATTCCCTTTAAAGCCAACCAGGGAACAATATAACATATTCATGACAGCAAATGGAAGGTCAGACGCATACTCCAAATACCTGCTATGTTGTAGGGTATATGTTCAAACGCCTGATTCGATATAGTAAATGTGTCACTGTCCCTTGTCTGGCCAAGGGTTGACATCATACTGTACCCTTGCGAAAGCAGGAATTGGGAGGTTGCTGCTTTCAAGGGATCTGATCCACCCTGTGAGAAAACACATTGAACCTGAAACGTCCCTTTTGGCACACACAGTCCCCGTCAAGGTAAAGAACCCAAAGCCCGGAAGATCCTCGAAACTCAGGTTTTGAATGGGCAGAATTGCAGAGTACATTATTTGTTTGGTCATCTAAGGTGAATTCCATGTCGCATGAAAAAAACAAAAACATGGACATCACCGAAGCCCGGGCAATTTCAGGGGCTCACGGCCTGTCGCGGTCTGCCTTTCGGGAACTAACCTCTATTTGGAAGTTTGGCTGGGGCGGTTTGGACGGGGCCGCCTTCCCCATTCGGTTTCAAAAGAAGCAAGGGGTTAAAAACCACCAATCTAAACCACGAATTGAGGGGTACCTGATTTGCTGCGGGTTGCGGCCACTGCAGCAAACTTGGACTACCCTCACAAGAATCATGGAAGCCGGTTGGGTTTTGGCAGACTTCCTTTTGGAGAAGCCCCAGCACCAAATAGTTCAATCAATTCCTGAGTCAGGTTGGAATGCCTGAAGCACGCGTCTCGTTTGGCTATTGAACCCTCCAACAAATCTGGAAAAAAAAACTCAAACTTGGTTGTCTTCCTACGGCCCCCCAAATTTGAACCGCCTTTGAATTGGTCACTCCAGGGTGTCCAACCTCCAGGGTGTTTTCTCCGGAACCCACACAAAGAGGATTCCTTTTGCGGCAGAGCATAGTATGTGCCCTTTTGGACAAGAATAGCTGGATTTCCCGTCCACCAACCACAAAGAACACCTACTGTGGATGGAAGAAATCCTGCACCACCTAAGAAACCTTGGTTTCTGATGATTCAGCCGTAAATACCAACAAACGTTGTGGTTCCAACCATACTTTCATTTCGCGGTGCAAACATATTTCGTCCATCCACAGTATGGTAAAGAGATTCCATTGCTTTTCTGAAAGCAGGCATATGCGTCATATGCCCTTCAGCTTAAGTGGGGAGTGTGGGATGTTACAGGATTCACCCCCCTCCAATTCCCAATCCCCCCCCTCTACTTCCAACCAAAATCGGACCCTAGCAACACGGCCCGAAGAACCGACATATTCAAAGGACTCAGCTAGGTCCAGTAGAGAGGGCAGAATGGAGCTACCCTTTTTTTCTGTCCGTGTTAGTAGGGGAACGCTCCACCACAAACGAAACCGTTAGAAAGGGCCTCCCAACCAAAAAGAAACGGCGAGAAAGGGCACCTAGCTGGGGGACTCTCCACTAGACCACACTAGGCAAAATGAAAAATGTGTCCCAACAAAAACCATGAATAGGACCCTAGCAACACCGCCGGAGAAAGCGACATATGGCTGTGGGTCAAAACTCTGCTCCCAAATGGGTTGCCCTGGTAAATGGAAACTTGGACTACAACCTGCGGTCCAATTCCCGGTCTAATTTGGACCCACACCCAAAGGAAACCATGGTGGACACCGCGACATTTGTTGGTATTTACCTTGAATCGAATCGTTCCAGGGTTTCTGAATGGTGCGAAATGGATCTCGTCCATATCCAACGACCCACTTGTCCTTCGTCTTTTTTGAACCTTCGCAAGTTTGCTGGGCACCTGCCGGTTTGCACGGCAGGGGGAAAGCTGTTGAGCGCATTCACCGAACACCTCCAGGACGAGGCCGCTCCTCCTCGCGCAGCTGCGCGGCCAGCACCTGCTTGGGCGCCTGCTCCTCGGGCCTCAGATCCGGGAGAGGTGGCCAAGCAGCCCTCCGGTGGGTCTCGGCTTTCCAAAAGAACCCAAAAGCAAAGAACCGCCAAAACGGGGGAAGCCCATAGTTATCGAGTGCGTGCAAATGTGTTTTTTGAGGTGGCGGAATTGAAATGGACTCTCACTAACGCGTACTGAGAAAAAATCGGCCTCTGCTGGAGCAAATCGACACTGTTTGGTTACTTCAAAGGACTCCCACTCAAAACATAATTGACAACATGATGTTCCTTGTTGTTCCATTCGTTTGATTTGCGCATCTTTATTCAGGTTCCGGCCATCCCTGAAACAAAACCAAGGAATATAGCTTTGACGATTGAGGGCTTGCTATAGGAGGTCTTTAAAACGTATTAGCACCCAGCGAGGTTCGACAGCAACAAGCCAGCCAAGCACCAACACTCGCCCCTTTTTCGGAAGGCCTACTGAGTGGTTCGAGAAACAACCCACCTTGCCTTCCCGGATTGTCCACAACGAGGGCCCCGTGATGTTACAAAAGCCCATCAAGCGGCCTCAGTCTCACCGACTGCCTTTGGTCCGTGGAAATCGTTGAGGTCAACGCTCAGCCTGGTGCAGATGACTACAAATGTCCTGCATAGGACAGCCCTGCGGCGTGCCAAGTTCGTAAGAACTGCCTAGAGTCCATGACCCTTTAACAATGGGGTCATTACCCAAAGTAAAGGGGTCATGTACCTTTTTGTTTAAGGGTCATGGAGACTCCAGGTGCTTCGTCCGTGACGGTGCTGTTTCAGAGCGGCTTTGAAGCCAGCCACATCTTCGGCTGTCGGAGCCTTCTCCAAGGATCGCAAGCGGACATTTGGGTATGGCTCAAAAATTAAAGAGCTGGGGCAAAACGCGGGTTTCAGTCTTTGGTTCCATTTACCAAGGTGCCATTTTGGTACCACCTTTTTGAGCCACAGCCATTTCCAGACGGACACTCACCGACATACTCTTGACTCAAATTATCAGGGTGCTCGTGGTTTTTTGATATGGCATTGAGTTTTAATGGACAAGCCTGCCAAATTGTTGCTGGGCATAAATCTCCAAATTATGTCCCCAAAAGGGTCCCCAATTGAAATCCGTTCCCAAATGTCTCTTGTCCGTGCGTCCCCATGTATATGAAGCCAGCGGCTGGTTCCATTTTGGTTTCATGTCACAATCAAAAGCGGGCTCCAAAAGAGACAGGCCCATGCGAGTTTCGGTCAAGATGCCCCATTTGTCAATGGCCCGTTTTGGGAGTGGGGACGAGTCTAACAGTCTCACAGTAAAGATTGGCCATGGCACATGTGCTTCCATTTGTGGTCCTCTTGGCCAAGAAGCCAATTTGGAACACCTAGAAGAACCGGCGATACTTATTCAACAGGCATTTACCATGCGTTTGTCCACCGTAGGTTTCATTTGGGAGGGACAATGGGGGACTCTCTGATGATTGTTTCACTACAACAACCACATCACTGATTTTCCTGGGCTGTCAGATCCCCTGCTGAAAGCTTAACTTGTGGGTTAAATGGAAACAACCACGAAAGCAACAACAAAAACGTTTAAACAACCGGCACCGGAAGGCTGGGAACCACGAGTCCAATGCCCAGCAATTCGAACCTCATGGACAGGGAAAGGCTCAGCGAATGAGTCCCCGGCTTGGCGGGTGCGTGGCGCCGTGCGAAAACCATGAACTCCTGGATGGACACCTCACCTCGGTCCAATGCGGCATTTGGGGCACCTCACTTCACCACTCTTGGGGGGATTCAAACCTTGAAAATTGGTTGGCTCCAGGATTTCTGTGGGCATCAGACTCCACAAATTGCCTTGAGCCCAGTTCCACGGGAATTCCTTTGGCCAACAGGTCACCACTTTCACCTCACGTCGGATCTCAACCAAGTTCCGGGCTAGCTGGTTTAACATACAAGGAATACCGTAGCCTCAATCAAGCTGAGTACCCAAAGGTTGGATGCACAAGTTGGTACTTGGATGTTCAGCTGGCCGAGTTAAGAAAGCTGCAACGGTAGCCTAGGTTACCCACCTACAGAATGTGGGGTTTACCTTCTCACAAAGGGGCTAGGCGATACTTCAAGTGGCCAAACCACTTACTAGCTTGACCGTACACACACAACACAGCAGCAGGCCGCTTCATTGGTCCGACAAAGCAAATTCTCTGTAATTTATCCCTCGCTCAGACAAACTGCACACGCAAGCAAACCTGGGGAGCCCTCACGAGCGAACCCAAAGAGCCCTCGCAAGCGACCCTCCGACCATAGCACCTTTTGCTTGAATGGCGGTTTCACTTGGCGGTTTCACTTGTTCTAAGCGGATTGGGCGAAAGAGTTGGGGGACAGCTCTATTCTTGGCACAATTTAACATCTTCCCAACAAAACACGTGTGCGGCCCAGTATGCACGCAGAACCTAAGTCATGCTGCCCCATCATTCCCTCCAACAAAATCTTGCGAGCTTTGCCTGCCAAAAGCTTTTGGCAGGGCTCCGCAGATTTCTGTTACACTTGGGATGTGGCTGGCAAGCTCCAGCGATGAGAGGGAAGGGACTTGAGCTAGACCCGCCTGAAAAGTGACATCAATGGAAACTGGAAATCAGTAGTGGCTTCAGGAAGCCCCATCATTTGGGTGTGGGTCACCGAATCCTAGAACCCTGGTAAATGGAGACATGGACTAAAACCTGCGGTTTTCTGATGATTTAAGTTTGACCCATACCCATTTCGCCAAAGAACACGGCACATGGCGGGTGCAATGGTTGCCGGCCCCTTGCGGAGGAGAAAACCACCCGAGCTGAGCAGTGGGGTCGCAGCACCCGACTGTTCGTTCTAGCAAAATGCTTGAAACCCAGACTCCGTGATCAGTGGGTGTGGCTCAAAATTAAGGAGCCAGGGTTACGCGGGTTTTAGTCTTTGGTTCCATTTACCAAGGTGCCATGTTGGCACATTTATTTGAGCCTTGGCCAGATCAGCAAACCAAAAGTCCGAAACTTTGTGTTGAGCGCCAAAGAAACAAAGATGGTTGGTGAGTACGGTCAGGCGGCCTGGCAAATCAAACAAATATAGGTCCCCTGTTGGTATCCTTTTGGGAAAAACATCCTAAACCATTGTCTTAAGCCCGATGGAAAAAGGCACATATTTCCAGTAGTAATAGATTCCCTTTAAAACCAATAGGGGAACTCATATTCTTAAGCAAATGAAAGAACAACTGGATGTGCCTGATTCAGGGACCCCCCCCAAAACAAATTGGTGGGTTTTCTTTTAGTTTCCCTTTACAACCTACCAAACAAGGGGTACTAGTACCCTTAAAAAAAAGGGACGCGCCAGGAAGGGGGGCGAACCTGGCGCTCCCCGCCGGATCGATCCGAATCCATAGCCTTCCACAGCCCGCCTCAGTGGCAGCCCATACTGTCGATGGACGAAATCCGTTCGCACCACTGTGAAACCATGGGTAACCATTGTTTGACAGGGGAATCGTCATTCCAAGGTTTCTTGGGTGGTGCAGGGTTTCGTCCATCCACAGTAGCTCAAGCATGTGCTCAATCGAAACCGATCGGTATGAAAACATGGAAGCCAATGAGAAGTACAAAGGCAACAGCACCGAGTTCTGAATGTTGTTCGCGTCCTCCACCTACCCAGGTCTTGATTCAAGACCTTCGGTTGCTGACCCGATTTCGGCCAAAGGCAGCTGCACGATATCCTTTGCCCACTGAGTCCATTTCCTTGCAGCAGGTAACCGACCACTTTGCCTTTTGGCTTAAGGGCCAGGTTCCATTTCAATGGATAGGAGGGTAAGGCTTGATTCAGGGGTAAACTACGATCAGCAGGTCGCCTAGGGAGAATCAGAACCCAGTGAAAGGAACCGGCAAGTGGGCACCTGGACATCAGCGTGCTGTCCTGCTCATAATTTGCATGGCACTGGTAAATTGCTTGAGAGTGTGGTTCAAGCCGATGCCATGTTTCCCATATTTCAGCCGAGACATAAGAACACACCTACTAGTTGATACTATTTGCTTGGCCCCCAGCCCCAGAACAGGCTTCTCTGGGTGACGCACGCAGCTCGCTGTCTGCCACCGACTGACCTTGGAATCTCTGTTGCCATGTTGTCACTTGCTTTCTGTTGACTGGTTCTTGTTTCGCGGGTCACATTCCGAGGGGAATTAGGTGCAAAAAGCCAAGGAAACTCCACTAAGTGTGCAAAAACCAGTGATTTGGTTGAGTCGGTGGCTGATGTGCTGAGGAATGCCATGTAGCTGGTCTCTATGCTGCGCTCCTTTTGGCGAACATAAAGCATCATGTTTCTCATTGCTGGAATTGAAAGGGTTGGATGCTCCGCCGTTGAACGCATTTCGTGTGAAAGTTCTCTATTCCTTAGGTACATACAACAATCTAGACGTCGCCGTGCGGTTCACTTTGGGGAGAACAGCAAACAAATCAAACGCATGAGGTGCTGCTGAACACGCGTGTTTGCTATCAAAACCAACGTGGACAAACATGTGCTTTAGGCAAATGATACCTGACGTGGATGCTTGCAACCATGTGGTTCCACGGACGAAAAGTGTTGCCCCCGAAAAGAAACAATAAATGGGCCGGGCCCTGATTCTTGAGCGTGGTTTGTTCAGCCGAGTCCTCCTGAAACCGCTATTAGGCATCACTTCCTCGCACACTTGGCATCGATTGACGTCGCATCCGCTTGCCCGTGGAACGCGCCCGAGTTTCAGGTAACCCTTCGCAGGTTGTTTGGGTTGGTGGTGGGAATTGAAGCCCAGGTTCTTGTAACCACCCGTAGCCACCAAACGGGCTCCAAGCCACCACTTGATACGCTGAAAGTTCCTAAGGCCTCAAGAGCTCCCAGCACCCCAAGCCATCGCTGAGCTCCTCGCCCAAGTTCAGGCCTGGATAGCCTTTCCGCACCACCTGGACAAACTCTCGACAGCGCGGTCTGGGAATTGCGGGTGAAACTTTTTGCTTGAGGGTGCTCCTTCATCCTTGGGTTTAGAAAGAAACCAAATGAACACACCTTTTTGGGGGTCCCCCTACTTGGACACACACACACACACACAATAATATGACTTGTGTGAGGCACGCAACGCGCGATGCTGCACGAATCTTGCCATGAAGGTGCATGGCGGGGGTCCTTTGTTCGAGGCATGCAACAGGAAAAAAGGGGTTGACGCTTCTATGACAAAAGGGGTTCTGTAACGACTGTGTACTGGAGTGCGTAAGGAGGTATGCAACGAGGTGTTGCACAGAAGAATATGTTTTCTTGTCTATTTCCGCTACCTGTTCCATATTTCCTTCTTCTGAGGGGCAAGCTTTCTGCAGTTGACTCTGCATAGGTATGCCCCGCGATGCTCTGCAAAAGTCTGCTCTGCAAGCATCCATGGGACATCTCTCACAGGTTGGGGGATGCAACGGAAGGGCCAGCAACAGGCCAGGATGGTTTCGTTAATGCAAGGTATGTGACGAAGGTATGCAATGAGGGTATGCAACGAGCCAGTTGTGTCGTCGCATACGGTATGCAACGGGGTATGAAACGAATGTCCGCCGCGGCCCTCACCAAAAATCACTGCCAAACCAGAAAGCACCTAAATGGTGGCTATGGACGAGGTATGTCTCAAGGAGTTCATGAACAAGCGGCAAAAGGAACAAGGGCCTAGATCTACAAACCCAAAGCGAGTCACTATGCGAGCACCATCTTAGCCTTTTTGTAGACGCTCATATTACCGCACTCCCATGGTACCGTTTTTTGGGGATGCTTCAAAGGAAAAGCAAGCAGGAGCCCGAACCACGTTGGGAGTCACCAAAAAAGGGTCCGCGCGATGGATTCCTCTGGAGTTTCCAGTCCCTGGGTGGCGCACTGCTCCTGTTGTATCTTTTCACAACTCTCGAGGGGATCCTCCAACTCCCTGCTAGTCTCACGACATGCAGACATGTGTTCTTGCTCACTAGGTCCTCCAGTAGAGAGGCTAAAACAAGTTGGTACCAACTTTTTCTCAGTCTATTTTAGGGGAACCCTCCCAACCAAAAAAGAAACGGCGAGAAAGGGCAGTCGCTGGGGGACCTGGTTCATCTCTTCAAGGAGATCTCCTTTGAGCTCGAAATCCAACTCCATGGGGCTGGGACGTGCCGCCCGCTGCCCGGCTTGGGGCCCGATGGCTTCCGAGGGGGAACTCAGCACCTGCAGGCTGAACCAGGACATCACCTGAATCTTCCCTATGCGTCATGTAAACATGCGGGTCAGTCAGCAGCCCGTACTTTTGGGCCCTCCTTTTGAAAAAAACGGGGGAATTAATTAACCCACCAGTTTTTTGACTGGACGTCATTTTTCCCGGGTTTTTCCGGAGCGAGCACTCGGCTCCGGCCTTCGCAAACTCCTCGAAGTCTAAGCGTCCAGACCCGTCCTGACGGATCGCATCGAAACGGGGCTCTGGCTCCCGTCTTCGGATGGGCGGAGGTTCCACCACACCCAAAGGGATAGCCAAGTTACGTGGAGGCTCGCTGCCAAGTGAAGTGGTTAGCCACTTGGAGTTTTCAGGATCCTGGAGATGGTGAACCCCACTGAACGGGGGGACTTAGAAGCAGGTTGTAGCCTACAGGTTGCAACAAAAGCTTGCTAACTTGGCCGAACGGTAGGGACCCGGGGGGTTCTCCCCCTGAAGTGGTTCGGTGGTCTCAAAACAAGATATGTTGAGGGCAGCGGTGTTCTGAGCGAACATAATTTCTCAAGCGAAGAGGACATGGGGAATTGGGTGCTGGATTTGTGTGGCAATTTTGGTCAGACCCCACGTCCTCCCCAAACTGCCAATCGACTAGCCTGACCTTAGAGGGTCCTGGTGACTTGTACTTGGGCTTCTTTTGGGACAACCTTCTGAAAAAAAAAGGCCTGGTTCGATCTTGGCCGACTGGCCCAGCCTGGAGGTCACATGCTGACCGGGCTCCGTTGGGTTTCCCAGTTGGGTTGGTTCCCCTTTGGCTTGTGACACTGTCGAAAGGTTGGCCCTCCGTTGGCACGGAGGGCCACCCTCTCCTATTCATGAACCAGGGGTTGATAATTTCTGGGCTCCCATTTCCGCGAATGCTCGTTGGTTTCCCTTGGTGTTTTGGGCAGCATATGAAACACCGACAAAATTACTGGTATTGAACCATTTCCGCTGGGATGATCTTTGAAAATGGGAGTTTTGAGAAAAGCAGTCGATGTAGGGTGCTGGCCAAGCAGCATTCCTTTCGGCAATTGAATACTCCCCGCTCCCCGCTCCCTTCGCAGCACTCTCATTTTGCTGGGGTGCTTCATGGTATTGAAGCAATCGGTCTGAAATGTCTCGTCAGTGACGGGACAAGCGTAGAGAGCCCAGCGAGCGCGGCATATCCGCAGCCAATCTCCAAATGACAATGATATCAACGTCTTCTCCAAACAAGCAGTACGTTTGACTGCATGCCTTGACTGAACATGTTCCCTTTTCAGCAGTCTGATCAAGACCCTAGGTCCTGCCCAGTTTCAGACAAATTACCTCTCCAACCCTGGGTATAGTAGCAACAAACTGTGCTTTATGCAGCCCCCTGCTCAAAAATGAAAAGAACCCAAAGTCCCAAAAACATGCCAAACAGTTTCTGTCAACACAGTTCAGCTGCCAAAAACCAAAGGCACAAGGGCTGGGAAACAAAGTCAGAGGCACCGGAAGTGCGATCCGAGTGAAACGAAACCAATCTATACTTGAATCGTGCTTGCCAGCTTGACATTACGTCCATTTGACGTGCGCCAAGGGTCCAAAGGCGACTCTCATGGCGCAATTCGAGTGAACCCCGAGTTGGGTGAGCTCGCACTGAAACTGACTTTGGAGGCACCGAAATCGCTTGATAGAATCGGAGAAACCGTGAACAACTGCCCAAAAATGCCTCCAAAGTCCACAAAGATTTAAAGCAAGTCTGTGCGCAGCATGAAAATTGGGTGCAGCCCATTCCGCAAGAAACACACGTCATAAGATGCAACGCATGTGGCCGAGGGCGCTTCACTTTGGCCCATGCGTTTCCGAATGCAAAGAGTGACCAAGAAACATATGGGTGTGACTCTTTCAGGGGACCCCCCCTCCAAACAAAAATACATGGATGGAGTGTGTGTGTGTGTGTGAT
>CAUJNA010000119.1:203363-240863 GCA_963377175.1 Effrenium voratum
AACAAACAAAAAAAGGAAAACAAGAAAGGACAAAAGAGTGACTGGGATTTCGCCAAACAAAAGACAAAAATAAAACAATCAGCTGCCTCATGTTCAACCCACAAAGGGAAGATTTTAGGACAGTACCGGTGCCTTGAGTTTCAGACACGCTGTTGCTGGTACATTACCTTTCAAACTTCAGGAAGAGGAAAAGTCTGCGTGACCAACCCTATGACCCCCCTTTCCAAAGCAGAAAACCATGTCACCGTCGGTGCCAAAACTGGCCCATGCGTGTTGGAGATATACCCTAATTGACTTGCGCTTCAAATCGCGAGTTGCCTGCCCCATTTGCTCAAGGTACCTAAGGAACAGTTGCCTGTGGCCGGTTTTCTTGAACAAACAAGGAACAAATACTATGTGTTGGTCTTGACATGACAAGCCTCCGATCAACAGGACCAGAGATTCGGGACCAAACAGAATAAGCCGGAAAGCAGCCGAGTTGAGCATGTTTCAACATACAGTGCTTCACCTGGCTCACGCTTGATTGAAACCCTGGAACCGGCTCGTTTGCTTGGCTAGAAGTGGCAACTCACAATCCATGAATTCAATTCTAACTCTAATTGCAATCGATAATTTATTTGGCATTATTAAGCTTCGAATCGAACATCGGAAAAAAACCTGAAGAAGCCTTCCTGAGTGATTAATGTCACTACAATTTGCCCAGAATGGATTCGGCTCTGCGGCGCCAATTGAAGTCTGATATGTGCCGTGATCCAAGCTCTGATTTGTGGGCTTATCATGTGTCCCACCCACCAATGAGCTGAAACCCCTTTTGCATCGCCTTGGACCCGCAATATGAGATCCCTGCAAAACAGCACAACTCTGGGCATGAGTTTTGATTGGGGGCCTTTGGTGCTGAATTTGGTGGCGATTCATGTCCACTCATTTTTGAGGTTCATGTCCACCAATCACTTTTGAGGTGGGTCCTTGTTGAAGTTCATACCCATTTAGGAGCCTAAAACACAAAACCAAGCTGTGCTTGCGACCCCGAAGACCGGAGGTCATGGGGTTTTGGGGGGGTACGGCGAACGGCGAGTCGCCTTGGCCGGATCGATGGCATGCTGGTCGGCATGTACCGTTAAAAGAAGGTCGCTCGTGGGATCTCCAAAGATCCGGCCGATCTGACCTGCCAGCGAAGAAAAGAACAAACAAGAAAAGAAACGTCAATCTAGGTACAAATCAGCTAATAATGTGTTCGTCTGGAAATGCCGATTTTTGGCTTTTGTTTGAAAAAAGACAGAAACCATCGTTCTTTTCAAAATTAGCCGGTTTCCCTGGGTTTCCGGAGGTTTTCTAGAAAGATTCGGATCCCTGGAAAGAATGGGGAAGGTACCCTTAGAATCAAAGTCTCCGAGTTGCCCAGTTGGCGGATTGGCCAAAAGCCACGAAGGGTCTTCCCAGCTTGGCCAACCGGAAGTGAACCACCACGTCCCTTGTCCCTGTCAGGCTGGAAACATCCCGCTGTGGCCCAAGCCGGCTTGAATCTAAAAGCTTGCCACAGGATTGCCCGGAAAACCCTCAGGAACCAGCGAACCCCTTCTGGATGTTCGTGGCCAAGTAAAGTGGCTCGCCACTTGGTTTTCACGCAACCAGGCCAACCTCACATTCATGGGGGACAATTGCAAGCGGGTTATAGCCAGGTTACCGTTACAACTTGGCAACGAAGACCCAAGGACCTTCACCCTGAACATCAATTGCGTCAGATCTTTTGCAAAGATGGTCCTCTGAAACCTGGCAACTGGTGGACGGGGGGTCTGTGAAGGAGAAACCGGCGCGAAAAGGTCCAAAATGAGAGCATCATGGTCAGGAGCCGCCTCCAACACCTGGGTTGGTGGTTTGTTTTTGCTTGGCGGGGAGCTGTTGCAAGACCAAGCTTTGCTCCAAGGGTCGGCTGTAAACCACATCTAAGTGAGTACCGGGCGACATATCAATTGGGGGAGGGGACCACGTGTTGGAGAAGTACCCAACTGACCTGGACCTCTTTGTGGGGATGAGCCCAGCCCCTATTTCACTTGCCTCCAGAAAGAACCAGCCTGGAAAAGCCGATGAAACGCCTTGGTTTGCTGACAATGTTGGGTCAGCCCTATGCTTCTATTAACGAAGCGGAGCAGAACCGGGGTAAGCTGGGACCGGCTTGATTGGGTTACTCTGGTTGCCGAAAGCTCCCACGAATTTTCCCCTTTGGTTTAAATATGTGCCAGTATTGAGCTTCGATGTTTCCAGATTGGAATTATAGGGAACCGGGAACCCTGTGCCACCAAGAAACAACTGCCCAGAGCAGCGCCAAAACTATTACCTTTTGGTTCTACTTATATACATGTTCAAAAAGGTCCAGATACAGGTGTGCGACTCCGAACCACCAATGAGGTTGCTTACGCGAGAGCCAAGCTTCGCGTACGCAACCCATGTCTTAGCAGACGCTGTAGTAAGCAGGCATGACGGCATGACAAGCTTGCGCTTCCCTTTCGCGTGAACGTTTTGAGTGTTTCCCTGCAGGAATTGGTTACGCGGGCTCCTTATTCAACGCAGGCAGAACAGAGCAAAATGACGCGGATGACTCTGAAGACCAATTAATGAAGAATTGCTATCACTTTTGGTCATTGTTGATTTTCGTTTCGGTGTGTTCGCTTTGTAGCCTGCTTGCTCCTGACCCCATTAGTTTTCCACTATCAATCAACATCAGCCCCTAAGTTGCAGGTTAAATGGAAACTGCCCGAGTTTCTGACTTTGAAAACTCCCAGAAACAGGCAAACACATGCCCCCCAGTGCTCAGCCCTTTGAATTTGTTCAACCACTTGTCCAGTTTGACTCCACTGCAGGGAGCGGCTTCTGCGGCATCCGTTTATGCGAACCGCAAGCGCCATACGCCTGCTTATACGGGCCTGAAGCCCGGATCTGCTGAAGCTGCTGTTTTTTTGTCTTAAGTTTTAAGGATTTCAGCATCACCGCAGCCCCGCCTGTGTCCAAGTCAGGCCAACTCTCTTTGCGTAGCAAGAGGGATGGGGCTAAGCCGCTTGCATTCGACTTTGAAGCGATCGCGCGTGCTTTCCCCAATGCTTACGCCCGCCTACTCCGCGCAGGGCTTTGCTTACAACTCTTCCTTGACAGGTAAAGGCGGGTTTTTCGAGTTGCTCCTATGGAATTTCCGACCAACTAACGTGGGCGGTTTACCATGTGCGACCTGACAAGGCTCCTATCAGCGGATTCCAAGCACTATCCGACAAAGGTGTCGGAATATGCCACCACGGCCGCGGTCCGGCCTGTCATTGTCTCGTCGTCTACGTAGTAAAGGACGGAAGAGTTCTCGGCGGGTTTGAAATGAGGCTTGGCCACCTGGGACGGGTAGAAGGTGCCGCATAGAAGGTGCCCCCCCTGGAGAGAAAAAAAAGAAAACATCCAGTGGTGATGCATCCCTTAACCAACGGGGGAAAAGGGTCAACGGCCCTGATCCTTAGAACCTTGGGCGAGGGAATCTGGAAGTCTTGACCCCTCATTAACCACAGTTGCAAAGGATGCCCGCCGACTATGTGTTGCTCGGAGGCCAAGTCCGGATGGCCACCAATTTGTAAAGAGCACTTGAAGGTAAAGGTTAGCCTTGCCAGGGTGATTCCCATATTCCCTACCGAGAGCAAGCCAGACGAGCGAATCCTAGACGAAACATCTGTCCAACCCTTGGTATGGTATGGTGGACGCGAAACATGTTGGTTTTTTTTGAGGCCCTAATTACTAAAAATGACAGGACCAAAAACCAAAAACAAACAAACAACATGCCACCAACAGTGAGTGAAGAACATTGAAGAAGTCTGTGCACGCGAGGATTTCCATGTTCAACAAACATCACCCGGTCTTAGTCCAGCACCGTTGACTCGGCATCGGTATGCAGAGTCCTAAGGCGGCGCTTGCCATCGACTCGAAAGGGGCCCTCTACTTGGAGGTTTGGAGCCCGGTGCTTTGGTGCTTAAGTTCGGTTTCTCATCTATCAACAAGAACCAGGGGTTCACATCCCCAGATTACCAATCCAAACCACCAATGAGGGAGCGCCTCAACAGAGTCATGTCCGTAATTGAAGAACACGCCAACTGAGCAATGCCGCAAAATTCATTGACTTTGGGTTCTACCAATGGACCAGCATGGCTAGAGGTTTATGCAGGCCTTACTATAGTTACTATAACCCACAAGACCAAGTAGTAGAACCACCTACTACACACATTCGCAAGCGAGATCGAAGCCCCCCCGAAGAGTGACCCCGACCCCAATCCATGTTCGTCCTGGGTGAAACAGTGTCTCTCACGGCATTTGGTGAGAGACATGTGATGGCCTTGGTGTAGCGAGTTACCCAGCCCAAAAACAAACAGAACGAACAAGACAACCCAAAAGGGAGGACAACCGGCTAAGCCAAGGCCGAACCCTACTTGAACCCTACTTGGCCAAAAAAACTCTGCTGCACATGCAAGTGTGCTTGCAAACAAACCATATCAGGAATGGCGGCAAAAGCACTGCAAAACACCTACTAAAACGGCCAATGAGGGTTTAGGCCGCTCAAACAATGACAGTTCGGGGGCCCAAAACCTGATCATCAAAGTGGGTGCTCCTTCAGCGACCAAGGCTTGGGCTGCTATGGCGTTTTGGTTGTCCCTTCACAAGCATCCACAGACAAGAGAGTCATTGGTGCTAGTACATGTCCCCTTGTTGGCTTGACAATATGGGGGGCCCTCGAACTGTTCAACACTTGGCATGTCAACAAAAGCGCTGTTGCGCACGCCCTCAAACAACAATGACACGTCCAAGTGGTTTCACACTCTTCTCAGTTGCCCAAAGGCCCAGAAATAAAAGGTTAACCTTTGGGACCCACGGCCACACATGAACCAACAAGGGGAAACTAAAAGGTCAACAGGTCGATTCGCTTTGGGCAAGAGAGTCCTGGATGCCAACCCGACTTGGTAAACGAATATCCCCAGTTGAGCCCATGAGTTGCAAGACTTCACTGGGGATATTGATCACAACCTGGGGTCTCCCATGAACGCTGGCTGAACCACCCATTCACGAGGTGACTTCTTACCATAGGTGCCCTTTTGGTTGAAAATAGATGGATTTCCCTGGTAGATAATGAAGCCGGGTCCACCAGGAATCACCATCTAAGCAACCAAAAAGGACATGCATCTGAATTACAGTCGCGCTTGACTCGCGGCAAATGGCTATATCTTCCTTACTGCGAACCCGCGAATTCAAGAAGGGAATGTTGTTGGGCATGATGAAATTTCAGGAAGCCATAGCATACCTCCCGCTTTTTCACCCCGACCTATTCCCTGGACAAAACCGAGTTGCATTGAAACCCGGAAGGGAAACAAGAACTAACATGAGCAGTGCCCAGGGCTCTGTTGCTTTATCGCTCTTACGTGCTGTTTTGCTAAACACAAATACAGGATGCTAGGTCCTCCAGATTTGAGAGGTTAGAATAATTTGGTGCCCGGTTTTTCTTCTGTCTATTTTAGTAGGGGAACCCTCTCCAAAAACAGAAATGGTAAAAGCCCCGCAGTGCCTCGAGCCTCTGATCCCATAGCCGAAGTGCAAAAATGTGGTGACATAGTCCACCTGACCCAGAACCTTCGCTGCAAAGCGAGGGAGATGCTTTCCCAGGGGGGTATCCCTGAGTCAGGTGCATAAGGGCGCAACGGTTTTGGGTAGGCCGTCGGTTCTATGGGCCTTTGGGTCTCTTGAAGTCACGACCAGCTGATACCTGTGATTCACGAGCTCGAAATACGTTGGAACACGGAGCCGAACGTGTGTGGTACAAAGTTAGGGCCCGCACCCCGGGGCTTGTTATTCCCTTGATATTCTCTTAATATCCGGGAAGTGCTGCGTCGTGTCCATTCGGACGCAAAGAGAAACAAATGTCCCGTCAGCTAAATGTGCAAGTCCCACTCGTTTTGTTTAGTTTTGACTGGACTGCCAAACGCTCGGGTCACAAGATGCCACAAGCACACCTGCTTGAAGCGAGGCTTTGCCCAAACCGCAGCTATCGTTTTAAACCCTCCTACAGCCTTTGCACTTCCATCGAGGGCGAAAGAATTGGATTGCCATGACTAAGCAAACAAAAGAATCCAGAAGGCCTGAAATGTTAGAGGTCTTTCCAAAGCCCGTGACCCATCTTTTTGAAAACTTGATTGCAAAAAAAGAGCCGAAGCAAACCAACCTTTGGCTGGGTACCCTGTTGGATGCCTCCATTGTGGTCCCTGCTGCACACTTGTCGGCCACGCATAAAGCGACTGATGAAATTGAACTCGGACCTCCAGTGGCAATGGGGACAAGAAGCCTTTTTGCTAGGGCTACCTTCCATTTCCATTCTTTCCAGGGATCCGAATCTTTCCAGATTACCTCCAGAAACCCAGGGGAATCAACCCCTGTATTTTTGTTGCTCGTTTACTCTCAGGACAACCCGCAGGAAAAACAGGCACATGGCCGAGCTTCTCGTGGAAGAAGCTGGAGCCCTTTGAACAAATCCAAGCCACGAGCTTCTTCCACGGATTTTGGACAATCTTGGCCGACTCGGAGGCAGGAATCCTGAGCATCGGTATCGGTGTCCCAACCAGTGAACTCAGAAGGGAGTTTCGTTCCTCTGTTGAGCGGCCTCAGACTCGCAGGACTCACCAGGCTTTGCTTGCAGTGCAACAAAAACCAGATCTGGGCTCAAGAAGCACGCAGCACGAGAGCCGCTCTCAGGTTGAATTCACACACTTTGTAACCCCCCCCCCAAATCGCAAAAAACATGCGGTGGCATGGAACAAGCCCAGGCTTCCAAATGTCCATCTCGGCCTTTTGCGTAGCCACAGCTCTGAATTGGAAGCGAGTCGATTAAATGCATTCCCCGGTTTCAAGTCCCCGTCATGTTTCCCAAAGCTCTTTGATGCGGCCCGGTTGAGGTCGTATTTGGGGAAAACTAAGGAGGCAGTCGGTCGTATTTGGGGAAAACTAAGGAGGCTGTCAATCCGCGAGAACCGGACTTGCCTGATATGATCACACTATAAGCTCAATGTACAAGTGCTGCAATATCAACATAAGGGAAAGTCAGCTTCTCTGAAAGAAACACAAACACACCACAAACCCGCTTCCTTCTTCCCAAAATCCAAACTGCAGACCTTGCCCAAACTCAAGTTTCCTTACATGTCTCTTGTTTAAACTGCCCACCATCAAACCCACAAAGGGGGTAGTACTTCAGCCCCCAAATTTTAAGCCCAAGACTTTTTTCCAGGGGCCCCTATAATAAAGTCTTGATGCGTTGGCCCCCCTGAAAAATGCAACTCCCTAATTGCAGTTACCTCTTAGGAAGCTCAAAATGAAAATCTACTTGGCCGCTTCGGAGCGCCTTATTTTCTTGAGCCAAAACATGTCAGCATGCGTATTGGGCTACATATTTCAACACTCCTCCTTGCTGGAGGGTGCTTGATCACCCGCACAGCAACTATACAGTGCGGTAGTCGGAGCCTGGACCAGGGCCTTACGAATGTAGAAGACTCATCTGGCCTTTACTCTTGCTTCGAAGAAACACAAATCCGGAACGGTTCATTGTGTCCTTCATTTGGACTCCGGGTACTGACTTTGTCAGCACATCAGACCTGTTCCGCTTGCCTGGTATGTGTTCTACCTTTAAATGATTCATCGCCACACGTTCCTGTAACCACAGATAACGAGTTTGAATGTGGCGTGCCTTTCCCAGGCCTACTCTATTAACCGTGCCTTTGGCTGCGGTTGCATCAGACTCTACTAGAACCTCTACCTCAACTCCAAAGTCTTGAAGGAGGGATTGAAGTCCTAATCCTACAGAACCGCCTTTCACTAAAGCGTAGTACTCACTCTCTCCAGTGCTCAATGCTATCGTCGACTGGACGTTGCTTGAGTGCTTCAGTGTATGGCTACCATAGAGGGCAACCATGCCTGTAGTGCTTCGCCTAGTGACAGCGTCTCCTGCATGGTCAGAATCAACCTGTATACGGACCTTCGAGGGTTTGGCTTGTCTCCCAAACACTTGACAAAGATCAGGATACTTCAGCAAATATCTGCACAGTCTCTTCAGGTCTTGCATCGCCGCCTCGGTCGGGGTGACCATCTTCCTTGAAAGATTCTTCACAGCGTGCGAAAGATCAGGACGATCTTGACTGAGGTACGCTGCTCGCATCACACTCGACCTATAAAGTGAAGCTGCTTCTCGTGCCAACGGAGGGCTGTTAGCCTCCAAAAGCTGCTGCTCCACGGACTTCTTGATGTCTGGGGTCTCAGTGCCCTTCGCGTTCACCATTCCCAGATGTCTCACCAAAAGTTCCACATGACGGCGGTCAGGTTCCAAGAAAACCGCTGATTGGCCTTCGTGCATGCCAATGCGGATCAGACGATTCAAGAAATGTGCTGCGCGATCATCTCCATCCTCGTCTCCCAGCATTCCGAGCCGTTTCAGGAGGTGGTGAAAAGGATGATCGGAAGGAGAATCAAGCAGGTCTATGAGCAGCAGGAGGTAGAGATCTCGTCAGTGGAAATTGAGACTCTGGCCAACATAAGCTGCGAGCTAAGCGCAGTACACATCATGGAAGTGTACAGTCCAGCACGATTCTCTAAGGAGGCGAGCAGGTTTGGTTTAAAGCCTGGTTTCGCAATCGACCTTGAGGAGGCTAAACCCGACGGTTCGTTCTGGGACCTTAGCAGGCCAGAAGACGTCGAGGCCGTAAACCAACTGATTGATCGCGACGAACCAGTACTACTGACTGGGAGTCCGCCGTGTGATCAATTCAGCCACTTGCAGAACATCAACAAGTACAGGGTCAGCCCGGATCAACGTAAGATCCGTATGGATAAAGCATTGGAGCATTTGCACAACTCATGCAGCTTCTACAGGAAGCAGCTGAAGGCAGGACGCCTGTTCTTGCACGAGGCGCCCTGGAATGCCACTTCGTGGAAAGATCCTGAAGTCAAAGAGCTGACGGATCGCCCGGACACATATTTGGTCCGAGGGCCGATGTGCCGATGGGAGATGATGGCGACAGACCGCCGTGGTCTTCAAGGCACAGGCTATGTGAGAAAGGAGACCGGTTGGCTCACTAATAGCCGGGAGCTTGCTGAGCTCTTGGAAGGTGAGTGCAGCAACAAGGCAGGGAAAGATCCCTGGCACAGGCATGTACACCTCATTGGTGGAATTGCCAAACAGGCCGCCAGGTACCCACCTGCGCTGGTCAAAGCTGTCCTTCGGACAGTCAAAGCTTATCTTGTACAGAAGGGTGAGCTTAACTCAATGGAGTCGAATACATCAGGGCCAATCTGTGAGGAACCTTTTGTTCCAGCAGACTACATTGAAGAGTACTGGGATGATGTGAACGGAGGACTTCTACCAGCGGAAGAAGTTAAGAAGGCAAGAACTCTTGAGATGGACTACTTCAAGAAGCAAGGAGTTTACCGGAAGGTGCCGGGAACACAATGCTACGCAGAGGGACTTCGTCCAATCACGGTGAGATGGTTAGACACGAACAAAGGAGATCCTGAAAAGCCCAACTACCGGTCTAGATTAGTTGCCCGTGAAATTAAGGCAGCTAAGAAGCCGGAGGAACAGTTGCCGCAGAACCTCCTGTCCTCGTCAACGCCACCGTTGGAGGCGATGCGCTACCTGCTGAGTGCCTGGGCAACAGACCGGGTGTCAGCCAAGGGCCGGAGACTGAAGCTCGGTCTCTGGGACATAAGTCGAGCGCACTTTTACGGAGTACCGAAGCGACGCATATATGTTGAGCTTCCACCAGAAGACGCAGAAGAAGGCTTCTGTGGTTTGTTGGAGAAGAGCATGTATGGTTGCCAAGACGCGCCAGCAATATGGCAAGACCATTATACCCAACTTCTTTTGAAGCATGGGTTTCAGCGTGGCCGCAGCAATGGTTCCTGCTTTTACAAGCCGAGCACAGGGTGCAGAGTGTTGGTTCATGGAGACGACTTTCTTGCACTTGGTGATCAAGGAGCTTTGGATGAGCTGGATTCCACTTTAAGGAGTGCCTACGAGCTTTGCCCTGCTCAAAGACAGTCCTCCCGCGTCCGGGGGCTGCCCTGGAGTAGTTGCTCCAGCAGGTGGCTCTCCAGTCTGATCTCTCAAATCTTCAACTGATACCTCAGGTTCTCTCTTCTCTCCTTGGGGTGGCTGGACCTTCAGCTTAGGTCCAGCGGCTATCCTGAGTTCTCCTAGTCTTTTCTGAGGCTTGACCGGTGAGGCTTTAGCCTTACTCCCTGCAGGCGCACTGCTGCTGCTAGGCTCTGCAGGTGCACGTTTCAGGCTTGACCTCTCCTCTGGGTTGTCAGGGTATGGCAAAATGCCTTCATCCCTGCGTTCCTCACTAGCTTGCACGGCCTTGTCGGCCGGCGTTCCAGCTGCGTCGTCAGCTGTCACATCCCTCTCAGGGGCCTCGTTCTTCTCATCCCTTTTCGATCTCTTCTTCCTCTCGTGTTCTTCCAATCTACTCTTGCCTTCCTCATCCTGTTGCATCAGAGTCACAATTCTGGCTCTGCATGCTTCCGTGTGTGGCAACACGGTAGATTGGCCCAGCAAAATGATGTGCATCCTGGGCACCCATCTGTAGGCGTGTACTTCTCGACGTCTGCCTTCCGGATGTAGATCCTCTTCTGCATAGGTGGCGCCATGACATGAACTGCCGGTGGCACCTCCATCCTTGGCTCTCCAACCAAGACAACGGCTTCTCCAGCCGCTCCGGCACGTGGCGTGCCCGGTGACCTTCGTGCAGTCACCTCCCATGGAAGCCCTCGTAGGGCATCCCAACCGTCGGCTACCCAACGGTCACAGTCCGCCAGTCTGCGGACTCCAGTGCCTCTCTTGACACCATCTGCTGTGATCACCAAAAGTGATCCGGTACGACCATGGTGGCCGATGTACCGGCCTTCCTTAAGATGTCGTACTCCTTCTCCTACCTCACGGTAGTACAACTTCTCGCCTATAGCGATCGCTGGCTTTCGCCAGTTCTTACCACAACGCCTATGTTCAGGCGTGCGGCCGTCCGGTCCTTTGCGGTACCGGCACATCAGGTCTGCCGCATGTCGCGGAAGCCATGCCAGGACGGGGTCGTCCTCACGTAGAACCTTGCCGATCATCTCTTCTAAAGAAGACCTCAAGACTCTCACCTGCCTCTTGACCTCACGGACTGCATTTTCCGCAAGTCCGTTGCTCCGGTGGTCACCCACCGGGGACTCCTGTGGAACATTTTCCACTCCAGCCTCACGGGCTGCCTGCTCCTTAAGAGCAACAATCGAATGCTCACCATCACTCATCATAACCGCTCTCCGATAGCCTATAAGTGCTTCAGAAAGTTGGCAAAGAACTTCACGGCATAGGGTGTAGGACCCTTTGCATCCACAAAAGTGGCTGCCACGGACAACGTCCGGCTGTCTTTGATCACCAAGATAGGCTTGGCTCTTCCATCTTCCTTGCCATCTGTAGTCATGAAGGTGTAGTCGCTCGCGATGATGGGTAAACCGTCATCTCTCTTACTCTCCTCATCTCGAGACCTGTGTTGCTGACCCAGGCCTCTCCCGGCAACGCAATGCCGGCACCAAGTCCTGTACTGAACATGGCCTGTGGACTCATGCTCGTCCACCTCCGCCCTTGTCGGGTTCGCTGGTGCGTGCACCAACGCGGGCGGTGCAATCTCCTCACTCTCCTCTTCTCTCTCAGGAACACCCTCAGGTCGGCCCTCAGGTGCTCCCATGTCCTCATCTCCTCGTCCGGCGGGCACGGCATCATCTGCCGCTGCCATGGCTTGGGCCGGACTTACACCACTGTGGGCTGCCGCCCAAAACCCTGAGTAGGTGCCTTCGCCTTCAGGTAGAAGCTGTAGACACCTTTCTCCTGGTACACCGGAATCCATGCCTTCGCATGGTGCTTGTTCTTCTCCTTCTCAATGAGCTCCAAGATCTTGCGAGAAACCTTAGAGTCCTGCGGGATCAGATTCCCGCCATGCTCATCTAGCACCGCAACTCTGCCGTGCTTCAAGCATTTGTAGGCCGAGACCAAGGGTTTGTGTACCGGAGCCAACGGGCCTGTGACACTACAGCAGTGCCCAAACTCTCCGGTTCCTTTGAACACACCCGTACCGGTCCCACGGAACAGCTCACCTGAGGCCGTCTTGAACATAACCTCAGTTCCTTCCTAGACCGGCACTTTGTCTGCCCAGTCTGATGGGATTGCTGTCTGGGCTGCGGTGTCCAAATTGAAGCGGACCCATTCCATAGCCTGGAGATCCTCTCCAGCTGTAAGTGCACCCAATTCAAACATACCCACATCGAGCTCTCCTTCGGGTTGTTCTTCTTCATGGGCTCCCTCACCTGTGTCCTCTTCTAGTGAGTTCGCTCCTTTGTGCTTACCCTTGCTCTTGCCTTTCTTTCCGCCTCCTTTTGAGCCTTTGCTTGAGCCTTTGTTTGAGCCATCCTTCTTTTTACTCCAGCACTCCGCAGCTTTATGCCCGGCTTTACCGCAGTTAAAGCAAACTATGTCCTTGGAAGCTGAACCTTTTCCCCCACTGCCCTTGTCTTTACCTTTGCCCTTACTTTTGCCCTTTTCCACCGGACCCCTTGCCTTTGACCAAGCTGTTGATGACCTTTGTGAGGCTGTCCACGTCCATAGGCGCCGGACCACTGTCCGATGAGGATGCTGCGCCTTGCTTCCCAGAGGATTCAATCACTAGGTCAATTTCTGATTTCATCTGTGCGTAGGTTGTGAGGCGTCCTTTGTTCAACAAAAGGTGGCGTTCAATGTCTGAGGGTACAAGCAACTCCAAGCTGGTCGCCTTTATGTCTTCTGACAGGCGTTCTCGCTCACCAGCTTCATTCTTGCGATTTTCATATCGCCTGAAAAGGTCTTCGAGTTGCTCTATCGCAGCCCTCACATTTTCCCACCGTTTCACACGTTCTGGGTTCAATATCGCCCGGAGTATGTTTCTCTTCCGTCCGGCGGTTAAGGGATCCCACCGGCGGTGGATTCTTCTCCACGCTTCGAACCCATTAGAACAGCCTATCACCAAGTCCTCAGTCTCTCCATGGGTTAAGGAAGAAAGCAAACGAAACAATTGGTCCCCTATGTCTGGTAAACCAGACACCCCGTCCGGCTCCCCATGCGCGGCCTCGACTTCGTCCACAGTGATGTCGTCAGGCCCATCCTGATCGAGGCACCAATCCAACACTTTCTCGAACTCCTTCCCAAAGATGCTGACAACAAGGTTTGTGACTGAACGCACCCACTTCCGGAACGTATGCTCTTCATTGTTGAATCGTTCCGGCTTACCAACCCCTTTTGTGTCAACCAACAGCTTCCTGGGTTCTTCCCTCTTTGTATTTCTGGCCAATTCTGTCATGCTTTCGGCCAGCCGGGTCAACAAGGCAGTTTGTTCCTGCTGCCTCTGTTGCTGCTCGCGCAACACTCTATTTTCCTCAAGGATCTGCTGCAGTTGCGCTTGTATGGCAGCTAATTCTGCCATCGGCCCTCGGCAGACTATACGTCTGCCTCGCTATCCTCGGCGGGTTCTTCCACCAGGACCTCGGACCCCGAAGTGTAGGTTTCCGAGTCCGTCTCAGTCGGAAAGCGGACTCCGGACCACTTATGCTGCGGAGCTCCCGGTGGCTTCTGCTTGGGCTTGAGGAACACCGGTGGGCCTTTGCTGCTTTTGGCCACTTCCTCACCCGGCTTTTCCTCGGGCTGCTCCTTGGGCTGCAGCTTGGGCTTCAGCTTGGGCTTGGGCTGCATGCAACTTGACCTTTGCTGCAGGCTTGCCGGATGCTGTCTTGGGCACAGGTGGCGGCTTCTTCGCCGCGGGCTTGGGGTTCACTGCAAGGGCCTTTGATGCAGTGGTGACAGCAGCAGGTGCGATAGGCGTCGCGCCCTTCGCGCCCTTGCCCGCACGCTCCAACACCCACGGGTATTGGGCGCGGTGCCTCTCGTCGTACGAGCTGCAAGCCTTTGCTAGGCTGTCACGGGCCAACACCTGGGCCCTGATCGCTGCCTCTACGGCAGCTCCGGCTGTTCCCTGAGCCGGTGATTTACGCTCGGCGATTTCCTGAGCGATTGCCGGCCAGCGGAGACTCCGGGGTGGCTTTGCCTGCACGCACTCTGCGCAGTGCTGCCTCTTGCGTGGCTAGCGCCACACTTATCACGCGGCCTGCAGACTTCGCCGCGGCTGCCACCTCCGGTAGCAATGCAATCGGCCCAGTGCCTGGTGCTGCTGCTTCCTCAGCTGCTGCGGCTGCTTTGGCAGTGGGCTCCTCCTCCTCCTCCTCCGAGGTGCTTCCACTGGTCGGCCTTCTCTTACGGCGGGTCAACCCGCTTTGGCCTTTGCCTTGGACCACTTGGAGGGGTCTTTGGCTGCACGTTCCTGCCAAAGCCTTTGGGGATGGGCACCTCGTAGCCGTACTCTTCCTCGAACTTATCGAGGGCTTCCTGGACTGCAGGCGGGATCGGGTTGTTGCGCTTCAAGTTCAACTTGATCAAGCCCCGCAGGAACCGGTAGGACCTCGCCTCCTTGGACCGGCGTCCGTCCTTCCACTTACCGGCTGAGTTCTCCTGCACGCGGGACCAGGGCGCCTTGCTCTTCTTCTTCTTGCCCTTCTTGCCCTTGCCCTTTCCCTTGCCTGCTTTCTCGGGCTTCTCCTCAGCTGCTGCAGGGGCCTCCTCTTCTGGTTCTGCTTGGGCCTCCTCTTCCTCAGCTGCTGCTTCTGCTGCTGGCGCTGGTGCTGTGCTACTGGCAGCCTCTGGATGCGACGAGGACGGGGCTGCCAGGGCGACCGACGCTGAAGCTTCTGTGGATCTATTGACGATCCACCCTTTGCGCGGCGGCTTCTTCGGCTCTGGGGGCTTATCCTCTCTCTTCATTCTCTTCTTTGGTGGCTCCTTTGGCTCTTCCAGCAGCTTAGCTAAGATCCTCTCTGTCTCAGCTGCCTGCTGGGCAACGCTCTCCTCGTTGGGGGACCAGTCAGGTCCTGAAGCCAATTCTTCTGGCTCCTCTTCAGCTCCTCCGAGCTGTGGCTCCTCCACCGGCAGATCAGCTCGGCTCAGACCCGGTCTCCTCCACCGGGGCCTCTTCGGGCAGCTCCTCGGTCTCTGGCACGACCGAAGCGCCCTCCTCGCCTGGCGGCTCTACCGCGGCCGGGCTCCTGCCGCGTCCGCGGCCTCCCCGCCTCCAAGGCGGTACTGATCCTCGCCCTCTGCTGGCGTAGTACCAAATTGAGCGATTAGGTCCCTCTGAACCTTTACTGCTCCCCGCTACCATGAAAATCTACTTGGCCGCTTCGGAGCGCCTTATTTTCTTGAGCCAAAACATGTCAGTAGTCTCAACTGTACAACTGTGTATGACAACATGCGTATTGGGCTACATATTTCAACACAAAAGGAAGCTCCAGCAATACTAAATCAAATGGAAACTCAATTCCAAATCTCAAAAGGAAGCTCCAGCAATACTAAATCAAATGGAAACTCAAGTTTGCCAATGCTGAATCAAATGGAAACTCAGTTCCAAATCTGAAAAGGAAGCTCCAGCAATACTAAATCAAATGGAAACTCAGTTCCAAATCTCAAAAGGAAGCTCCGGCAATACTAAATCAAATGGAAACTCAGTTCCAAATCTCAAAAGGAAGCTCCAGCAATACTAAATCAAATGGAAACTCAAGTCTACCAATACTAAATCAAATGAAAACTCAGTTCCAAATCTGAAAAGGAAACTCAGTTCCAAATCTCAAAGGAAGCTCCAGCAATACTAAATCAAATGGAAACTCAGTTCCAAATCTCAAAAGGAAGCTCCAGCAATACTAAATCAAATGGAAACTCAAGTCTACCAATACTAAATCAAATGGAAACTCAGTTGCAAACCTCAAAAGAAAGTTCCAGCAATACTAAATCAAATGGAAACTCAGTTCCAAATCTCAAAAGGAAGCTCCAGCAATACTAAATCAAATGGAAACTCAGTTCCAAATCTCAAAAGGAAGCTCCAGCAATACTAAATCAAATGGAAACTCAAGTTTGCCAATGCTGAATCAAATGGAAACTCAGTTCCAAATCTGAAAAGGAAGCTCCAGCAATACTAAATCAAATGGAAACTCAGTTCCAAATCTCAAAAGGAAGCTCCAGCAATACTAAATCAATTGTAAACTCAGTTCCAAATCTCAAAAGAAAGCTCCAGCAATACTAATTCAAATGGAAACTCAGTTCCAAATCTCAAAAGGAAGCTCCAGCAATACTAAATCAAATGGAAACTCAAGTCTGCCAATACTAAATCAAATGGAAACTCACTTGAACTGGATCTCAAGATACTATTCCAGGTGACCCCATCGTTGGGGGGGGGGACCCCGTTTACAAATCCCAGGTGGACATTAGTTCAAGTCGCTTTGGTTTCCTCCTCCATATAAGCCCCAGGACCATGCTGGACAAGCCGAAGGATACTGTTTAAACCGTGCCAAGGGACAATGGAAGGAGGCCTGGGGTTTCAAAGAAGAAAAGCAACTCTAGTTCCGACACCCAACCACGAAAGTTACTGAATACACGGCCGAAGGCAAGTTCAAGGTAGTGACATGCAACATAAAAACACACAACCTAGCGCCGCGAAACAGAACATATGGAGGAAGGTCTGAAGGGGAGAATCCACCATAACTTAGTTGGGCCGGGGTGGCGGTAACGAAATGCTTTCATTTTGGCCCTGACACACATGCAAGCCAGCTGAAAGCTAAGCTAGGTGCCTAAGGTTAGGCTGATGTGACGGGGCTGTCCTCAGATCCCCTGCTAAAATATTATTTTTTAGTGGGTTAAATGGACAAAACCCGCTAAACCCTTAAAAAAAAAAAAACCTAAACACCTACAAACCCGATGGGGCGGCCGGGAACCGCCACGGTGATTTTGTGACGTATGATTCTTGAATTCTTCATTGCCCTGAGAACCCAAACAACTTCTCTGCAAGCTTCGCCAGGATGACGTCATCATAGCCGGAAATTGTCCTGACATTGCCACTCTCACTTGACCGAGGGGACCTGTAAAGGGTATATGATCATCTAAACCCGAATGAGATCCAACATTGAAAAGGCTCAGCTTTGAGAAGTGCTTGCAGAATTTCCTCTCGAACCAGCCGAAGAAGCTGAATTGAATTGCATCAGAATTGATTGGCGTCAGCAGAACCCAAGACCCTAGGTCAACCCCTGGTTTCCCTCCCAGGTCGTTGTGCATGAGGCCATAAGTCAGAGTCAATGGGAACGAATCGATACCATAAACCCAGCAGTCAAATGGTGTCAACTCACGAGTCGTCCGAGTGTTGCGAATGAACACGAGATTCCTCTACTGATTACAATGCTGTGGTCCGTTCCATATCGAGCTTTGCAATTTACCGGCCACCAGTCTACCACCACACCCTTGAACTATTGCATGGCAAATTGGAGCAGTAACAACTCGCTATCGTTCACTTTATCCCATCGCGAAACTTCACATCTTCGGGCCGCGGTTCCTATATGGGTGGCCTGTCTTTAGGATCTGCACCCCCAAGTTGGCGCAACGGTTCTCCGTTTGGTTCGCCTCAAAAGCCAGCGAGATGGAGGCATCCAACGTGGCCCCTCAAAGGTGTGTCTTCTTTTGATGGTACGTACCCCTTTAAGGTTTTGAAGGGAAACCACGAGGAAAACCATGGAAAACCGTTGCACCAACTTGGGGGGGTCCCACTCAGTTGGTAAACTTGGCAACTAACCCACTTTACATCCCCTTGCCCTCTTTGCCACATGCTTCGAACAGTCCAGTAGTAGATATCCCAGCAAATGGACGGTGGTTGACCATCCACTCTTCTGGAAAAGCGTCTTCATATTTCTCAATTTGGGTGGTGTAAAGCATCAATCTTGTGGAGGAGCCAAGGGTCCTGTTTAGTTGTATCTATATACATGTATATATATATATATATATTGTAGTGTATTTATTTTACGGGTGATGTTCAAACATCCACCCTTTTAAACAGGCCAGGTTTGATTGAGTTTCTGCTTGGCGAGTGATGTTTTTCTTTTCTCGTGGGACATACAAGGCACCCTGGCTGGACCATTGCCGCCGGCCAAGTTGCGCCTGATCTCGGCCTTTTCAGATTAACCATGTTTAAGCGGGAACACCAGCAAACAAAGCGGCCACTGAACGACTGGGAAATTCATCCAGCTTGATTTATCCGAACGCTGAGCAGCTCCTAAAGCCCTGGTATCCAGCTACATGTGTGCATTCCTTGAACAACTTTCGAGGGTTGGGACGCCCATCTTGTGGACCCCCAAAATGGTGATTTTCCTGTTGCTGTCCCTTTAAATCGCAATGAACGCACCCTCAAAAACGACACGCCCGTCTTAAAACTGATCTTGTGCTTTCTGGGCGGTGGGATCCATGGCAAAATGGATATTCCAACGTTTGCAGCGGTCCTACCATCGCTCAGCACCACATCCCATCCGTCTCGCCATTCGAGGCGATCTACCTGCAGTTCTCTCTCACGACTCTCAGGCCCTGGAAGATCAGGAGGTAGCCAGTACGAGAACCAAACAATATACAAGAGAACCAACTATGCCCCACTGAGGCTTGTGCTCACATGTCACATGTACCGCCCCGAAGTGAGGAGTTTCACCAGTTCAGAAGTCCCTGATTGCCCTCAACTGGCCTAGGGGACTTCATGGGGATACGAACCACTCACTAAGTGGGGTGGTTATGAAAGTGCTCTGCAGATTTATGTGGAACCCAGAAAGATATTGAAAAAAAAGCGAGACGTCTCTCCATGGTGGAGTCTTTTTCTGGGCTTCCTTCCGTTGATTTGCAGTGGTTTGCCTTGAAAAGCGACGCTATTGCTGTTTAGTGGACTCTCCAACATCCAGAGGAGAGGTCATTCTCTGAAGAGGTGAGCGGCTGGGGACACATCAATACAGCCCCGCCCCAGGCTTGTTTTGCCACCCAGACTTGAGGTTGGGAACACCGAATCCGGCTTGCAAGCCCTGACGCCTTTGTTGCGCCCCGGCCAGTCTGACTGGGTATGCCTCTCACAAACCCAGCCTGTTGTTGAGAAGCTGAAAAGAACCATGGCTGAGCATAACCATATACCCTCCTATCGAATTTAACACAGAGTAGTCTTCCAAGGTTCCATGGCAACGTGGACGGGAGTTGGATGGTTAGACATATGCAGGTGGGGTCGTTCAAACAACTGGAAGATAGCTCCCCAACGTGGATCCCACCCCACCTCACCCCCTGAGATTGTGCAGTTGGGTGTGTTTAAATAGGGGACCCTAAAAACGGGGAATCTATGTAAATTGGACAAATGTCCTTCCCAGTTGCCTCAAGGGGCAGCCACTCTAGAGTAGAAAAGGGTCTTCTAAAAACCTTCCATGCTGGTGCAGGGCACCTTCCAAAATTCGCCTAAGGCCAGCCCAGGGCCATGGGAATATTTTGTCACCAAATTTAGTCATGATTACAGAAGTAAGCTACCCTCAGAGCCCAAGATAGACCATCTTCACGGCGCAGTCGCGAATCAAAAGCGGGCTCCGCAAGGCGGTCCTCCGTCACGCGCAATATGCCCTGACAAGGTCACCTGTGCCCACATGCTCTGAAGTTGCGAGACCACTGATCCCGCGAATTCAATCAGCTCGCAGCATTGCACGATGCCCACGAGTTCGGCTGTGAACTTCGCCTGTCCCATGACCTTGCTGGCGCGGATCCTTTGCGTCAGATTGACCGCCTTTGGCTGCTTCCCTTTGCCACCCTTAGCGGCTCGCCTTTCAAAGCGAATCCAACGCCAAACCATCACCTGAGGGTAAAAAGGCATTTATTTGGCCACTTCTATATACCGTGCTGATTTTTTTGCCTGGAGCCTCTTCGATGTGACGCGAAACTCGCCGCACCTTGCTGTTCAACTGGATGTCCAGCAAGCCTCAAGGCTCAAAGCTGGAGTTGGAATACTCCGGACATACCCTTGCCATACGCCTTAGGTCCCCTTTCATGAGCTCCTCTTAGTTCCTTGAAGTAGTCGGTCCGGATTTATCCGCAGCAAAAAGCCCAGATGCTGATTTCCTCAGCCCAGGGGAAAAGAACAAGGCTTTATTGTTGGTGGTTGAATTTAAAGGGAACCGCTTTCACCAAGTAGATCTGATTCAGCTAGTCTTTTGGCGCCATTGTGTTGGATGGAGACTAAAAAATAGGCCCTCCTTCTGCACACAAATTGTTCAATTCTTGCGCAAAGCGACATCAGCTTACTCAAAATCGATTTCATATAGGGTAGGCTAAATATAAAGAGTCGGGCAAACATTTTCTGTGTCTCCCATTATGTGGTCTACTTTCGTCATGGCTCCAAAACTAGGGGTACACCTTGTTTCAGCCCTTTGGCCGCTGAGTTGATGTAGGCCTACCTGTTCCCACAACTCCGCAGAGAGATGGAAGCTGTCGAAATCGGTTTGGCCTCCCAACATTCTGCCGAAATGATCTGCCTTGGATTTTTATCTTTGGACTCCCTTGGAAGGCCGCCGTTCAACACGTCGAGTTTTGACGCTGCCAAGGGCGAACTCCCAAAACGTGGTGTGTTGGGGTGCCCGTCACGTTGACGTCCTCCATGCAGCTGCATTCAAAACTAATTCGCCTTGTGCCAACTTGGAGTGGAAACAACTGCTTGGAAGTGGTACCGAAGTTGGAACATCCCTGGTTGCTGCCATTTGGAACTCGGCCCATCACGGTGCTTCGGGAGAATCAAGGAGGTGGGAACCCCGTTGGGCCCGATCCTTGGCCGTGTTTCGGGAAAATCAACAGCAAACAAACAACGATTGACCTTGCTTCGGGGTCAAAAGCAAAAGACACAAACATCGAGATCCCCTTTTTGGCTTCCCTTTCACATCATCCATGAGGTACCCATTTTGCCACTGAAACAAGACATGGCACTCCCAAAGGAAACCATAACCATAGGCTTGTCCACGCAGCTTGAGTTCCTGTCAAGGGACCCCTTCCTTGACCCCCAAGCGAGCGGGGCTCTCCAAAAGGCCGGATGTTCAAAACAAGCAGGAAAGAGGCTCGGAACGCTCCAAAAATGATTTGGCCCTCTGCAAACGGCAAATTGTCAAGCCCCCAATCAAACTTAAGGACTGGATTTCTTGAGGGAATGTTGTGTTCCGATATAGGGGACACCCCGAACAAAATGGTTGGTGGTTTTCTTTTGTTTCCCTTCAAGCCAACCCCCCAAAAGCGTACCCTCCACAGACATGAGTTGAAGCGCCCCGTGGAACCCCTCTGGCCTGTTGAGTTGGCATCGGCAATCACGTCGCGCCAGAGGAACTGGCTGCCCTGCAAAACAGAAAAAACAATTCCGAGTTCGGGGCGGACACCAGCGGCAGTTTGCGCCAGGCCCGGGGATTCCTGCAGGATCTGAGCAAGGTACAGTACAAGGAAGAAAAAAAAGGGCCCTTCGCGCTGCAGATTGCCGAAGGAACTCAAAAAGGCCATCCATCCTTTGCGGGTGAAACCCCTGTTGGGACATGGACCCCCTTTTTGGGGGCTTGCCATGCTCATAGTCGAAGGACATCGGAGGGGCCTTGTCATTCTGCAATAGGGGTCTCCCCAAGTCAGTCACTTTGAAGGGCTTCCCCTTGGTAGCATAAAGAGTGATCCTTGGAATCTTGCAGAAAAAACAAATTTGCGGGCTGCCCCACGGACCGTTGTGTGTGATGGATGCTCGTTGAAGTCCAAAGGTCTAGCTGAATTTTCCCCTGAACTGGCACTTGATCCTGACTGTGGCAGCTCAACATAAATATCTATGTGAGGATCGCTTCGTTGACTCCAACTTTGTTTGCCTGCAGTTTGCTGCCTCAACTTCCAGCAAAACTCGCGAAAAGCGAAAGGCCCCAAGTGTCTGCATGTACAAACACATCATGGCAGGCAGAAAGTCAGGCAAGACATTTCAAAGGGTTTCGCCAGTCTTGAATGAGCAAGGTGCGACCAACGCCTATAGGGATGGGGGTCGTGGGCCTTGGCGGGTTTCGTCAAGCCAGGTGCTTGGACACTCGGTTGTTTTCCCCGAAACAAGCTTAACCCCACTCGGGGGGGTTGCAACTGGGTATAGGTAACATGTCTCATTGTCTTTGAGAAACCCAGTTGAACAAAACAAACTATAGATTGTCCCAGAGTCTTTCTCTTGCCACCTAGTTTTTTTGCTGCCAAAACGGTTGGGACGGCTTTGGCCACACATGCTGCCAATTGCGAGTCTTATCTGGGCTGTCCTCAGATCCCCCGCTGAAAGTTTAACTTTTAGTGGGTTAAATGGGAATCCCCGCTAAACACTGAAGGGCTAAAAAGCTAAGGAACCGGATGGCTGGGAACCACCAAGTTATTGCACCGCCCCTGTGTCCCTCTTCAGCCCAACGTCTCCGCACTGCTCGGCGCCTTGGGCGTGTTCTGCACCAAAGGCCGCTCGTATCTCATGTGAGAGAAGCCTCGGCGAGAGGGCGAAAAGTACAAGACATGGGTTTGCACTGTTTCAAAATAGGGTACCCTAAAAGTAGTGGTTTTCATTCTGATCCGAATAGACTTCACCCGCTCAACTGAACATGAGCAGCGTTTGGGGAGCCGACTTTCATGCGAGGCAACTGCAACATTCTTGGGACACACCATGTGTGGTGGGTGCTTGCCACCTCTAGGCTCCAAAGTTGTTCTGTTGCATGGTTTTCCCGAAACAAACAAAATGGTTAAACCATTTTTTCTGGCAGGGTTTTGGGCCGTTTTCACAAAGATAGCATTCGATTTATTTCTGATCCACATAGTGATTGAACCGGGAAATGAAACATTGTGTCCAAAGAGATGCCTTCTTTACCGGCGCCCTGCATTTCCTCTTCAAACATCACCCCAGTGGGACACTCGCTTTGGCCCTTTGATGATTAAACCAACCCAAACGGCCAGCCGGTTTTGCTCAGCGCCCGGCCGACGCCCTGCCTGGCTGCGAAAAGGGCTCTGAGCGGGCCAGGGCTGTCTGGGACCCTGACCCTCAAACCACACACCAACAAAACCAAGGGGAACTCACCAATTCGGGGTTGCAATAACCTACACAGTATTTGTTTGAATGGATTTTTGGAGGGTGCCAGGTGGCTTGAAGCAAGTCTTGAAGCAAGTTTACCCTGTCCGATAGATAGAATATGGCGACCCGTATGTTCGGCCCTGTTGACACCCCTTTTGGCACTCGGGGTACGGGGGAGCCCAAGGTTTTTTTCATAAGCCCCACCCGTTGGGAACCACATCCTCAAAAGCAATCCAGAAACGGGTTGGAGACAGGGAAAACAGCTTCGGACCAAACCAGTTGCAGGATGTGGAAAGAGCGCAGTACGAAACCCGCCCTATTCTCGCTCTAAACGAAACCCGAAGGGTTTTGGGGAAGTGGCCGTCTGGAAAACTTCCACCAAAGGCGCGGGTTGGGCTGATTGCAACCCTGTTGCCCTTGGGAAAACCTAAAGATTTCAGATAAACTACATGTGCATGTTCATGATTTGAACATGGTGGTTGGCGAGGAGTCGGTTTGCAAACAAGAACTTGCAATGATTCTGCTTGTGGTTGGCTGGCTTATTGCTCAACTCAAACCCGCCAAAGAAGAAGACGAGGAAAAATAAAGAAGAAGGATAATAAGAGGAACAAGAAAGAAGAAGAAGAAGAAGAAGACGAAGAGGAAGGCGAAGAACAAAGACGGACATTGCATAGGGGTGACCTCATGCAATGCTGGTCGGATCAGAGCGGGGTTCGCATTCTTTGATTGATTTGCTCCAAGCGAGTGATGTGACAAGGACATCCCTATCAAATCAAACGCTCCCTTCAAAACAACATACCAATTTCTCAGCTTTTGCCCGAACCAGAAGAATCATGATGTCTGAGTCTGTTGCATATTTGGTGAACCTTGAGGTGTAAACCGGAAAACAAAATACATCCCAAACTGGTTGACTCTTCTGAGCAGCAGATCTGCCTTCTGCCCCCCTCCTGCCTGAAATAATTCAAGGTCGCTTGCGCAGATTGCCTGGCCGCGCCCATCTTAGTGACCTCAGCTGTGGTCAACTAGCACTGCGGGTTCCCTTTCCTGAGAAAGAACTCCTGATATTCCCTGGTGAAGCGGTAGAGAGCGCTCGGAAGCTGAGAAGCGAGCTTGTCTCACGGGTTGAGAAGCCAGCGGAAACTTGGGGCCAGTTGCGGATGATGCAGGTGATGCAGAAATTGTGTGGTGCCCGAATGCTGGGGATACAACCAGTCGATTTTTTGCTGGTTCGCCGGGGTGCTCGAAATGCAGGCTGCGCAGGCAATGCTGGGGATGCGTGTTGTGACCACTAGTAAGTTTTCGAAAAAGGAGCCGAGGTGAAAACACACTCACGCACACAACTTTGCTCCTATGCTTGAAGCGAGGAAAGGGTTGTGGTTGCCAGCGGCAGGAAACTCAAGGTTCAAACATGGCGACCCGGAAGAAGGGGGGGTTCAAACATTGTGACTTGGGAGATAATCCAGTACAGATTCAAGGGGCAGTGCAGGATACTTTTTGGCAGCTGGTGTGGGGGGCCACCCTTGAATAGACTGCGTCATCAGAAAACATGGAAACTGTGCTCCGTGGCCAGGGTAAGAATGGAGAAACGGACACCCTTTTCTGCTGGTTGAGGGTTCGGGGATTCTGTACCTAAATGAACTAGAATGTCCATCGCTATTCGCTAATTCTCACTTTGAAAGGGGATTCTCCGGCCACTCATAGAAAATCATTGAAGCCCCTATGAGGCCGCTATAAGAGCGACATGGGGTCAATCCAATCGGTTGGCGGAGAGGCAGTGATCAGCCTTCCCCCAACAAAGTAGAAGCGCACCATGGGCGTCCGCAACTGGAAACATCGATGGCATCAATACATGAATTTCGAAGCGACCTGCAACCTGTGGAACCCATCTCAAAGGGTTGGGTTACAGGAAAGTCTGCGGGAAAACAGCTTATTTACGGTGTTCTGGGGCCATTTCCTGTAGATGTTCCTGCAACCAAACCCTTTGGCATCTATGTTCCACCAAACCGATCCGAAGGCCACCAAACCGATAGAAACCAAACTGCGCTGGAATCAGATGCTGGCCACCGTTGGGGCGCCGACGAAAAGTACCTGCAGGATCGACGTGAGGCATAGCCTGGCAAAAGCGACGGAAAGTTCTATGGCCATGGGTCCAAACCCCGGTTACCCCCAGAGAACATCCCAATCCAACCACTAAAATAGGTTCTAAAATGGGTGCATCGAAAACCCCCGATATGGTAGCATTGGTTTTGACCCACAGCCATATGCCTCTACAGCATGCACTTGGACTCTTAAATTAGAAACAAAGGAAACTCATCAACCATGACCTTGGGTTGCAAAAACCTATTCTCAAGTTGGAATTTCGAGGGTCCAGGTAGGCCCGTTAGCTTCACGTAAACATCTCAGTGACTTTCTGGGCAACTTTAAACAATCAGACCATTGATTTTGTTTGTTTCTTTCGGTTTATCGATTCAACCTCCCCGAACTGATTCCCCTTGCGGGTCGGAGCCCGTGAGTTTCTCGCCAGTTTCAAGCTCCATGGAGCTAAACTCAAAGGCCTACTGGTCAGAAGCAGTTCTTGTGCTTCAAGTAGCGTTGTTTATGGCACCGGCAAAAAATGACACATATGGTCTTTGTTTTGCATGTTTCACGATGCGTGGCTAGTCAGTGGTAAACAGCCAATTTTGACGAACAGGACCGAAATCAGAACGTAGACTTTGGAAAACCAACAGGTCCAACAGTCACTGCGATCTGGACAACTCGAGTAACAACAATAAGGGAGACGCCTCCCGATGTTGGAGTGGGCACCTCCTACCCACTATTCTGATATAATTGTCGGATCAACCAGTGTGGTCCTTTTGCCGCCAGAACAGCCCCACCCACGCCTGTCGCAGGCTTATTTGGAATGCTCCCAAAAAACCAAATGTGGGCTGGCCCAGCTTGAATTCTGGCAACCAGCTTCCAGCCACATACCAAAAAAGTAGGCAACTAGGGGAAACAATGATGGTAAATCCGTTTATTTGTTTACCTGCCGTAGTGGTATCGTATATGGAAGCGCTGGGAACGGCAAGAAGTCAGATTTCTAGCCAATCGACTAAACCCGAAGGGACGCAGCCCACGGCTCAACATAGCAATCAAACAACCCCCACTGCAAGGACGCCATGAGAAAGAGCTGGTTAAGGCTAAGTACAGCCCAAAGGGCAACATCCGCCCAAACAAGACCTCAAGGATTGGCAGGTTGCTTGATTGTACGGACCCTGATTATTGCGTGGCCGCTGTCCCGTGCCCAGGTTGCTCAATCCCAGCCTGTAGAAATCGTCGCTGAATCCGTGCCACCACAAGAAGGCGGCTAATGGAGTCAAATACCTACACGCAGCAGCCAGTAAACAAACACAAACGGACACAGAGTTTGTGCCTTGAGGCTTGAACGCCTTGTTGGGGGCTGTTTGCAAGGCGAAGCAAAGGCCAAAGCTATACCATGGTATACCTGCGCAGGTCATTGGAAAGCTCCTTAGACAAGCTTCTTCAGGGACGCCGATCCTATCCTCTTTCGATGTCGCACCAGGCTTGTAGAACCGTCAGAAAACAGCCCTTTCTAAAACTTCAAACGGCGCCGCTGCATCCAAACATATCCAACTGTCTCCCAACTCCTAAAGCTTGAGTTTTGCTTTACACAGTTGAAAGGCGATGGATCAAACAAACTGACTTGCTCAGTGGCTCAAAAAAGCGCGCCCTGTTAAACCTGCTGGTCCTTAGCAGGGAGTCAAGAGTCAAGAGGGGATTTGGGAATCAACCCTAGCCATCCCCAGAATTTCACCAGGAAAGATTGAGTTTGGGGTTGCTTCCTTATTCCCGTTTTCTTCAAGGAAGCAACCTCAAAAGTGATTCGAGCTATCTTGCCACACCCTTACATTGATATGATTTTTCTTGTGCAGGAACCAGCTAGAGGAACTATAGGAAAAGGCCAAACATCCACTAAAACGAGCTGCAGAACTTCCTGTAGCCGGTTCCTTAGTATCTGGACTTTTAGAGTAGGGTTGACCCAAATTCATCAACCTGTCAGAGAAATCGGGGTGGGGGGAGGGGGGGGTAAAGTGAAGGATGCACACCCTTCTATTTAAGCAGAGGTTGGTTCATCCTGGCTCAAAGTGTATGGGGAAGGACCCCGAATTCTGTCGCTTTCAAGGCGCCCACCTCCAAACCAAAGTTGAAACAAGCAATTACAGAGGTGTCCCTATATTTATCCCCTTCAAACATCACCCCAAAGGGAAGCTCTCTCACTTTAAACAAGGGGCTTCCCCATGTTTTATCTCAAACGACGCACGTTTCAACCCCGAACACGAAAACGACCCAACTCGCTTTGCCCGACCTCAAGGTGTCCTCCGGCTCCTCCACGAGCTCCAGAAATCGGTCCACCTCCCGCTCCAGGTCCTGGCGCTTTGCGCCAGGCGCCGCGGGTTCTTCAACTTCGAGCGGAGAAAGCCTCGGGTTTTTGGTTCGATCGAAGTTTCACGTGGGAACGTTGAACGTGGGAACAAGGCTAAACAAACAGCTTAACAAGTTCAGATGTTTGGACGTGCAAAAAGTGGGAAGCTGAACTAAGCAAAACTGGTTGTGGGCACATGAGGAGGGTCGGGGCACTTGTGGGCAAGGCATGGTGAGTGTCCTTGTGACAGTTCTTAAAGCCAAGCAAAGGGGGTTTACCCCCAAAGGTCACGCCGGCACCAGGTAGGTTGTTTACCCAAGTTTTCATAGGCTTTCCTCAGAACCGGTCACACGTGTTTTACTGCCAGGCGCTGTCCGTCCCAACTCTGTGCCTGAAGCAAGTTAAAATTCCATAGCTACAAAAGGAAACCACTGGCCCTACACGAACATTGAAACAGGGGATGCTGGAAGACCGCTTTCCTTCTAAAAGGGGACCCCTACGCAGGTTCTACGCCTATTTTTTGGGAGGGTTTCACTACTTGGGGGGCCGTGCTTGCTATGAGGTCGTCTAAACTAGACCCTACGCTCAGCCCTCAGATTTGATGGGACGGCAAAACGCGCCCTTGCAACGAATCGCTTCCTGGCTGAGGATCAACCCAAAGCAGACCCATAGCCCCCATCGTACCATGTAGGGTCAAAGTAGAAACTAAGTGGATGGCATGATCTTGTCGACAACTATGGTGTGATGATGAAACGAACATGTGGGGGCTCTGTGTCATTTACTTTCACCTGAAAATATGAGTGTGTGTGTGTGTCAAAACTACGGGGCTCCAGACTCCCGAATTGCGAGCAAACCTCCAAACCGATTCTCCCTCTCCGCTGTCCTCGCCATAAATGCCTCGCTCTGAGTGCACATTGTCCCAATATCCTCGGATTTCTGCCAAACTTCCTCAGACTTCTGCAGCCTTGGGCAAAAATACAAATTGCTTGCTTAAGCAGGCCACATAGTAGGCTGCGACACTCTTTCTTTGCTCCTGTGGTTGGATTTACAAAGCAGCGAGGCAAGCAGCGTTCGGGGAAATGGGAGCTTTTGTGGAGCTTTCGTGTGGAGTTCGGCTGAATTTGGGATTTTGGCTGAGCTCAAAGGGACTTGAGGTGCACAAATGGAGCTGAACTTTGCTACGTACAGAAACTGCAAACCTAGGCACTTTCGGGCTCTTCAACAACCTACATTTTAGCTTTTGCGAAGAATCCACCAAGACGGCCTTCTTCCCAAACTAACAATTACCAGCTATTTGCGAGTTGACATGTTGATTGCCTAGCACAACCTGACTGGAGATATCTATCTGCTCTTCAAGCGACCGTCGACGGAAGGTGCAACCTCACCCACGGGAAAATGGCTATGACCTCAAAGGGCACCCTTCTAGGGGATACGCGAATCTAGGTACCTCTGGATAGGGTAAATGCTATATCTGGGCAGGACAAGGGGCGCCACCTCTTGCAAGTAAAATTAGCAAAAAGGCAGGCCATGCCAGGACGAGCGAGACAAACCCTGCATGCACGCACTCATAAATAATCGGGCGCCTGGGTCGCATTTTGCTTAAGGGAACCGTTTGCTCCAGCGGTATTCGTGGAAATTGAGCCCTTTCTGTGATACCCAGCGGGATTCCCACTCTCATGACTGATTGAAATCACTTCCAAGGGGATTCCTTTGCAACAGAATTGGCAACCAAACACCCGCAGCGAACTGACACAAAGCAACACAAAGGCAACTGACAAGTGGTCTATCACAAACTGTCCTCAACTCAACTGGCGAACAAGCGGTCTAAGGACATCATCTTGGAACACCCCATGTTTGGCAGGTATTCTTCCTTTTTCGGACTCCCAACAAGTTACCAAAAGCAAAAAGGCGGTGAACTCATCCCGTAACCAGAAGGATCCGGTTTGTTTCTGGGCAAACAAGCCAACCTTTATGGGGTTATTCCTCTAAGGCTTCGAGGAAACCAAACGGAAGCCACCCATTTCGGGGTTCGTCTGGGCAAGGTGCTGCCATTGAAGGCCCCGGAGGTGTTCAAGGCGGTGTTCTTCGTCTCGTAGCCGAAGTAACTGGTGAGGTTGAGGTATTTGTAGTAATGGACCTGGGCGCGTTGTCCCCCCCCTCCCCCCGCCATGGATTTTTTGCCAAAGTCACCGCCCAAGGTAACAGCTTGAAAGGAAAGCACACCCTTTCTGACTTTGAGCATTTATAGAGGTGGGGTTGGGGTGGGTTTAGGTTTGCCTCAGGGTTTGTCAGGAATGGTTTAGGGTTGGTTTAGGGTTGGTTTAGGGTTGGCTTAGGGTTGGGTAGGGTTGGGTAGGGTTGGGTAGGGTTGGTTAGGGTGGCAAAGGGTGGGTTTAGGTTTGGTTCAGGGTGTGCTTAGGGTTCGTTTCGGGTTGGCTAGGGTTGGCTCAGGGTTGGTTTAGGGTGGGTTTAGGGCTTCTGTAGGTCTTCTTTAGTGTTTTAGCATGGGTGGGGATTGTTTGCGGTTCATGCTGGGTGTAGCGAGTTTAGAGCTGGATTAGGGTGGTCTCGAGATAGTTTAGCGCTGGTTTAGTACGGGTTTAGGGCGGTGGCTGGTTTGGGGCGGGTTTGGGGGGTTCCGGTAGGCGTAAGCTGGCTCAGGGATGCTTTAGTGATGGTTAAAGGTGGGTTTTGGATTGGTTTCGGGTGGGTTTACTGTTAATATAGGGTTGGCTCAGAACTTTTTTAGGGATGAGTTTGTCGGTTTAGGGTGCTGGCTTAGGGTGGGTTGCAAACACTATCCTGACAGTGATGCTAGCTGAGGATGTGGGAACCGCCAAAGCCACAAAACCACTCAAAAAGCCGCGAACGCCAAAGCGAACCCACCGACGACCGAGCGACAGACAGACCGACCGACCAGGAATCCTTTCACGACCCAGCCCGCCAAACCTAGGAGAAAAAAGAACTCGGGGCCGCCTACTCTCCATAAAAAGGGAAAATGGAGCCACAAATGGAGTTCATGCGCATCGGTGTCCTTCTCGGAAAAATCGATTCGGATTCCCTGGTCGATTGTGAAACACGCTCAACCAGGGATCACCATGTATTGTCTATCAACTTGTCTGAGTTTTGGTGGCTCATTGGTAGGGCCTGACGTCCTTTAACAGGACATGTGTTGTGGGTTTAGTCCACGAAGCTCAGCTGACCCGACCCCCTTTTGCAGAAAGGATTTCTGCGAACCTTGCGAGACCTGCGAAAAGAGTCCCCAAGCAAAGAACCTGCATCATGCTAAGCTTGTACCCGCAGGTGGCTCGGCTTTAACTAGGGCAGATTTCTGGTTTGTTGCACATCTACGTGTTTGTTTTCCAAAAGACATTGAGCCTTGTCATCCATTTGCTTCAGTCCCTGGAAAAGAACCAGAGACATATTTTCAGCAGCGATTGATTCCCCTGAAACCTTTTCGTTGAACGTGCAAGTTGCGAGTTGTCAGAACTCTCGGCACCGACAACGGCGAATGCATCCCTCTCACTTGCTCAAAAGAGAGCACCTAAGGGTCCAAGGGTGACCTTCAGTATGGACGAGAACAGGAAAGTCACAAGTACAAGGTAGGTCAGCTTTGGGCAACTGAGTCCTTCAGGTTTCCCCAAATGGAGCGGAATAAGCGACTGATTCTGACGAATTCGATTGGTGCCCCCCGTTTGGATGCTGCACCCCTTTCGCACGCTAGACACGATCAGCTGGAACCCGCTTGTTCGAACCCCTAAACTTGGGGCCAAATAAGGCCGGCCAAGTTACCAAACATCTTAGCGCTGAGGTCTTTGCAAAGCTTTTGTGTGGCTGCAGAGTCCGTGTTTCTCAGGACACTTGGGGTAGTTGAGCATTCCAAGCCACAAGGTGCCCGCGTTGTTTTCGTCACCGGCCAGGTAGTGAGAACCAGCAAGTGGTTTTTGCCAAGGCGCATTATTAAAAATGAAGCCAATGTCCATGTGAAAATCGCCTGGAGAAACAAGCCGATTCCTTGTGGGCAACTTGCCTTCGGGTACCTGAACTTGCAGAAAAGGGGTTTACCCTTGGAGGATAGAAATCTAAACAACGAAACAAATACAAATACAACAACCACTGTGCTGGTTCCTTGTGTTCATTTTTGAGGGTAACTTCTGAGATTCGCTATCGCTCAAAAATATCTCGGACAGTCGAGTTGGCCCAACAAATTGGAGCTTGACTTGTTGTTTCCAACAAAGCCCAGGGCCAGAGAGCCCATAGCTAGAACCCTTTCGGTTTGATCTGCCTGCAAGCCAATTGAGATGGAACCCGAAAAGGGCGTCCCCCAAAAGGAGATTCATCTACCTAGAGTCTCCATGACCCTAAAAAAATGGGTCGTTACCCAAAAGAAAGGGGGGTGTCAACCCAAAAGATCCCCAGTTGGCTCAGGGGAAGCCTTTTTTTTCACACCTGCGGGATTCAACCCTACGTGGGATTGAAGGGATCCCCCAATGGTCGAAGCCCGCCCACCGGTTGAAGTGTCTGCCACCCCTCAAGCCCAGCCGATTGGGATGTGGCCCCAAGACGGCTTAGCTTCTAGCGTCCCTCGAAGACAAACCCAGGATGGAACGGATGCCCCTCGCCCTCTTGCTCCGGTAGGCTCCATTGGCTGAACCTTCGGGTGCTGGCCCTCAGGCAGGCTCTCATTGGCACTTCAAGACGTTGCCACAAACCAATGGTTCAGTGAAAACCATCTTGCAAAAATTACTCGAAATCCTGAACTGGGACATCATCGCTGGGATCTTCATTGCCCGTAAGCTGCGTGTCATCCACTTCCAACAACCCAAGCAACGACATGGCCGGGCCCCAGCCTTTGTCGGTGGGTTCCACCCATGTTTTGGAGTGCCCACCGATCTCACTCTCGGCCTCAAGTAGCAACACCTGCGAGGCTCGGGGCATGTGGGCGTCTCTCTGAAGAGAAACCAAGGAGGTTTCCGCCATTTGGGGGTATGCCGTTTGAGACAACTCCTCAACCCATCCAACTCCGGTTTTGATTCCCTGATACCATTCTTGTATCCAAACATCTCTGAGGTGCTGGAACCTAAAAAAAGGCTATCCCTTGACTGCCACAGAGTGACTATTCACTGACCGTTGCTCGGTTTCTTAACGACTTGTTTCACCCGTCCTGCGAAGTAGGGGACTCCCCTGGATAATGTACGTGAACCCAGGAAGGCCTCTCTACTTTCTGGCTCGGTTTCAAGAAAACCTCCAAAAAGATGAGGGTCCATCCCTATTCTGAGACAAACCTAAGTCAACAAAGATTCCCCACCTCAGCTTGGGCATCCTGGTCTCCCAATTCCCCGACTCCCTCAGCCGTTTCCAACCCATTGGGCTCTTCCAAACAAATCTCGGGGTCTTAGACAAAAAAATTGGGGTTACCGGGCTACCGGGAAAAGATCCTCGCTGGGGGATGTTTGAACGACACTTGGCGAGGGTTGTAACGGGGTTGGTGGGGAGTACTCACCCTACACAAGCCACGCGCAGGTAGGTTTCCAACCTCCGTTTCAGCTTCATGTCAAAGTGGAATCCCTCTCATGTGTCATTCAATACTGATGTCAGTGAAACTCAATGAACCCCAAACAATGGGAGGAGAAGTGACTAACACAGTGGTTGAGTGGTTGCAGAAACTCGGGGAGGGGGCAAATCGGTACATCGACAATTGAACATAGAACCGACCACATACATATACACACAGAGACTAAGTACAAATATATGGTGCGTGATTGTCCTTGTTGGTGTTCGAGAAAACATATCAGGACTAAAACCCAGCATCTTGCATCTTTGTGGCAAAGTAACGCCATCTCGGATGCGGTCCACAGAATCAATCCAACGCTGGCATTCTCTCTCTCTCCCATAACGTCCATTTGCTTCAGGCGCCACTAGTAAAAAATATATCTGGTCGTCATGACCATGTCCGCTGACACTTCTACCAGACAAAATCAGCACAGTTCACAAAGCATCCTAAGGGCTGAAGCTGGTTGCAACAATGAGCTTCTGAGGGTGCTGGTTGGGAATACCGAGAAAGAGCTTCCTCTATTCACAGCAACAAGCGGATAATTAAAGCACTTCACCCCCCAAAAAAAAGGGGTTGAAAGGGCACTACTTGGGGACCTAGGTGGGCATCCACCCTGACCACGGGTCACCGCGGTTCTCGCCCGCACGGCCTGTCGCCCACTTTTCGCCAGCATCCAGGCGGCGGAGAGACCGCTCGGCCCTGTGCCCACCACCAGCACTGGCTTGCTGGCGTCCTGAGTTCAAAGTGCCCACCCAAACGGCTTCCATTTGGCTGTGGCTCGAAATTCCGGTACCAAGATGGAACCCTGGGAAGTGGAAACATGGACCAAAACCTGCGTAACCCCTACTGCTTAAATTTGGCCACACCCATTTCCGTTGGAGATTGATGTGCGCAAACCCCACGGGGGGAAAAACAACTTGTTCGTGAGCGTGGCGAACGATACACAATCGTAGATGACACTTGCCAATGTTGCACCTTCTGTGTTTGATGCCTGCAAAACAAAACGCGAACATGTATTTATTGTCCAGTAGTGAAATCGAATTCCTTGAAAACCAACAAGGGGGAACAACAAATTGTCAGTTCAGCAAATGGAGTATTTATTTCTGGTTCTAGTAACATGGTCTCACTTCTGATCGAGTAGAATGGCCACCAGAATGGTCGAGTCCAAACCGCAAAAGTATTGAGTCCAGAAACTCAGGGAGTGAGTGGTAGTAAAGGTGTTGATAGGCTTCACTGTGCCCCAGTCACTTAATCAGCTTCATGGACCTCTTACGAAAGAAACAACACATGCATCGACATGACTGGCAAAACTGCGAGCTGCAGACATTGAATAGATATCCACTGAGCTGCAGACATTGGTTTCTGTTCGGATGAATTGAACACAATTTGTCAGCAGCTCAAAGGCAAGCCATCATCTTGTACTTGGCCTTGGGGATGCTTCTGGGGGTCGTTTTTTGTTTTTTTTTTTCTGATTCGGGAGCCTGAACGAAATTCGGGAAGCCTTCCGGCTTGCGGTTCCCAATTGGACTGGTAATTCAACCTTCGGCCTTCGAGGGGCAAGCTCATCTCATGCTCGGAGCTCTTTGACCCCTTGAAACAAAATCATGGGTGGTAGCTAAACTGAACCAACAGGTTTACCAACCAACCAACCTTGAAAAAGGTTGACCCTATAGATCGGTGGGACTTCTGAAAGGTCAAACAGCTCGAGGTCAACCCAACCGTCAGTCTTCCCCAAAAGGAAAAGGGAAAGTTGGGCGGTTGGTTCTTGATGCGGCCCGTCAAGTCCTTCCGAAACCAACCATAAACATAGCCAAGTGGCCTTCTCTCAGGAACAAGTTATTGGTCTGATGGGTTTGCTTAAAATGGGATTCATCCGTCTGCTCATCTGCTCACTGAAAAACCAGGAATACGAAACATCGCAATGCAAACTGACTGACTCACAGAGACCTCTGCGGACCGCGCTCGATTCCATTCCATGCTGCTTCCTGCCAGAAATGTCCCTGAAGGGTTGGAACCATAGGTGTCCTTTTCGGGCAAATAGATGGCCCTGGTAGATGATTAAACCACCAGGTAAACCAGGAATCGCCAGAATCGCCATCTATTTTTCCACCGAATCAACCAACAAGGACACCTATGGTTGGAACCAACGGGTTTGTGTCAACATAGCTTTCATTTTTTGCACCCAACATTTGTACGGCTGCATGTTGCTGCCTTTTGGTTTCCCGAAAGAACACCATACAGAATGGGCACCCTCAAAAGAAGCAAGAGACACCCTTTCATATAAACTCATGCCGATCTAGGACATGAGAAGAGAGGAGAGGGATGGAGAAGGGATGAGTGAACTATGCCTTTCCCAATCCCATTCCTTACCTATCCCAATTATCAAATTGAAATAACAAAAAATGAGTGAAAGGAATGGATACGACAGGACATGATATTCAAGAGATGAAAGGGAGAGTGAGCACTCATTCTCTTATCATGCTCTATCTCTGCCACATCTCCTTCTGATGTCTCTCTCCATCAGACCCCATTCCTTTCTTTCCTATGTCATTCCATTCCTAAGACTCGCCATTACGGAAGGGACGCAAAGGCATGACAAGGATGAGATAAGGAATGGAGGAGGGTTGGAAGGATGAAGCTCTTTTTCTTGGGCACTCACTTGTCTGTCCTTCACCAACCTATTTCTCCTTCATCATTCCTTAGCCTCTGAGATCCATGACAAACACATACTTTACTGGGGGCCATCGTGCAAAGGTTGGCAAGTCGGCTGAGCGCCGGTCGAAGGTCGTGTTCAGAACTTTGACTTCGGGAGTGAAGTACCTCGCGTTCGACAGAGGTCAAAGCCGGAATCTGTGATCCCATGTGTTCCACGTTCAAAACTCCTATGGTTATAGTTCACTCAATAGACATCATTGAAATGGATATTAAGGATGTTTACTACCAGGTGGATGGCCATCCCTGTTAACTCCAAGTAAAAGGATTTCTTGACCGCGGCACCTGTGTATCAATACTGCGCCAGTGAGTCATGTTGCCAAGGCTGTCTTAAAAGGAATCCTTATACCGGCCCACCGCACGTTGAACAACTCATGACCATCCCAAGTGACCCGCATGCAATTCCGGGTCTTTGACCATGCACATTTCTGTTGTGGTGTGATTTGGTTGTTTCATGGGCTTTGAGGGAACCTGCAGAAGGGTTCCCAAAACACGCGCAGCATAGCTTTGCACAAATCGAAGGCGATTTTGTGGCGCAAAGGACAGCCAAGAGGACACATGTTAGCTACAAGGGGCACTTAGTTTGTATAATTCATGATGTGTTTGCTCGCTAGTTTGTTTGTTCGTGCGGAGCCTCGTCACCTGCAAATAAGCCTACAGGCCAATGAATTTCGGGGTGGCCGTCTTTGGGTGCCTTACTCGGATGAAGCGGGACCCAGGTGCAGGAAGCTTTGACCCTTCGTTTCCATCGGTTGACATTCTTGTGGGAATTGCTGGGCTCGATGTTTATGACATCTGCAACTTCTGGGGTCTAAGAGCCTTTGCAGGGCCCTGCTTGGTAGAGTCGAGCAAGTTGCATTTGTGCCGTTCTGGTAAATCGAAAACCAGCCCCTAACCTCGAAACCACCAAACCAAGTCTAGGTGAATTCTAAGAGTTCACCAACCAAACACAAGGAGTCCCCCTAGTGAAAGGAACTTTCATGGGGGGCAACTTATGTTGCAAACCGCTTCCCTGTGAAGCAGGGCCGGTTAGTGCAACTAGCAGATACTACAGGGTGCCCAGGAAAGCCGTAAATAATAATAGTAATAACACACAAAATACAGTAGATGACAGGCGCAAACCAACTACCCTTGTGAGGCCGCGCCAAAACCAAAAAAGACTTCACATCACCCAAGCAGCTGGCGTGCCGTCCAAGCGGCAAAGCCAGAAAGAACACGATGAACCCGAAGATTGCGCAGAGTGGGCCACCAACCATTGCCTCAGAGTATTGACGAATCCTCAATGTCCTTTGTTTCCCCCTGGAAGAATAGCATAGTTCCAGTAGTGATCGATTTCCGTTAACACCAAGACAAAAAATGTGAACATGTCCTTGAGCAAATGGAAGACTACTGTTGGGCCCGGATGAATCAACCACGTGGCACAATTTGGGAGGGGGGGGGGGCGGGGGGTTCCCCACTGGCGAAGAGTCTCCTTTTGAATGCGACAAATGGAGCTTTCGTACTGCTGGGTTCCCACTACTTGGCTTTTGGTGTGGGTCATGGCCCGTGTTGATTGCGGAATGCCCCTAAAAAGATCACTCTCCCCGGGGGAAAAAGAAAACTGACTTGCGACTTACTGACTTCATTGGAGAAGTTTATTCCAAGGTTCACACATTTGACACATGTCCACTATCTCGTGGTAGCATTGGATCCCTTTCGGATCACAGGAAAATCAAACAACA
>CAUJNA010000119.1:245863-248363 GCA_963377175.1 Effrenium voratum
ACCCACGAAAGTCCAACTGAAGCACTTTTCAGATGTCCAGCTCGTGGCACGCCCGCCCAAGGCCTCAGCCGAGGAATAGATTTCCCGCCGTCCGTTGCTCTGAGGGGATCGGATCAGTTGGACACAAGACTGTTGTTGCATCAAACCCACTGGTGTTGCCACAGAAGAAACGGTACCAGGCCTTTTCTTTGGTTTTTGAACGGTGGTTCCATTGGTTAACTTAAACTCGCCCCAGTTCCCACCATTGGACCATACGGAAAGCGCCCCAAAAGACAGACTTTCAGCCAAAGAGCGACATGAAACTGTTCCGTCCAAGGCACTTTCTACAGGAACCCAAGTAGCACGAGACCACCGTCAGCAAGAACAAAGCAACCACCTTGGTCAGCGCCAAAAATGGCTGCAAGCGTCCTCATCTAAGAGGGTAGTCAAGCTGCGTCATCCACGGGCAAAATGTGTGAAGGGTACTGAAATGAACAAAAGGTAGAACGCATGGCCAAACGTTTCCCATACCGCACATATGATATGTCCGATCTGGTCAGACATAAAAAGGTTGCCCATAATGAAGTGATACGCAACCGAACACGGGAAAAATGGCTTTCTCTAGTCAAACCATGCCCCCAATGTGGGTTTATAATGATCAGGCCGTGCCTGTGAGGGTGTGCGGGTGTCGGGTGTGCGGGTGCGGGTGCGGGTGGGTGTGCATGCGTGCGTGCGTGCACACACAAGTGTGTGTGTGTGTGTGTGTCTGTGTGTCTGTGTCTGTGTCTGTGTGTGTGTCTGTGTGTGTCTGTGTGTGTCTGTGTGTGTGTCTGTGTGCGTGTGTCTGTGTGTGTGTGTGTCTGTGTGTGTGTCTGTGTGTGTGTCTGTGTGTGTGTCTGTGTGTGTGTCTGTGTGTGTCTGTGTGTGTCTGTGTGTGTCTGTGTGTGTCTGTGTGTGTCTGTGTGTGTCTGTGTGTGTCTGTGTGTGTCTGTGTTTGTCTGTTTGTGTCTGTGTGTGTCTGTGTGTGTCTGTGTGTGTCTGTGTGTGTCTGTGTGTGTCTGTGTGTGTCTGTGTGTGTGTCTGTGTGTGTGTCTGTGTGTGTGTCTGTGTGTGTGTCTGTGTGTGTGTCTGTGTGTGTGTCTGAGTGTGTGTCTGTGTGTGTGTCTGTGTGTGTGTCTGTGTGTGTGTCTGTGTGTGTGTCTGTGTGTGTGTCTGTGTGTGTGTCTGTGTGTGTGTATGTGTGTGTGTCTGTGTGTGTGTCTGTGTGTGTGTATGTGTGTGTGTCTGTGTGTGTGTCTGTGTGTGTGTCTGTGTGTGTGTCTGTGTGTGTGTCTGTGTGTGTGTCTGTGTGTGTGTCTGTGTGTGTGTCTGTGTGTGTGTCTGTGTGTGTGTCTGTGTGTGTGTCTGTGTGTGTGTCTGTGTGAGTGTCTGTGTGTGTGTCTGTGTGTGTGTCTGTGTGTGTGTCTGTGTGTGTGTCTGTGTGTGTGTCTGTGTGTGTGTCTGTGTGTGTGTCTGTGTGTGTGTCTGTGTGTGTGTCTTTGTGTGTGTCTGTGTGTGTGTCTGTGTGTGTGTCTCTGTGTGTGTCTCTGTGTGTGTCTCTGTGTGTGTCTCTGTGTGTGTCTCTGTGTGTGTCTCTGTGTGTGTCTCTGTGTGTGTCTGTGTGTGTCTGTGTGTGTCTGTGTGTGTCTGTGTGTGTCTGTGTGTGTCTGTGTGTGTCTCTGTGTGTCTCTGTGTGTCTCTGTGTGTCTCTGTGTGTCTCTGTGTGTCTCTGTGTGTCTCTGTGTGTCTCTGTTTGTCTCTGTGTGTCTCTGTTTGTCTCTGTGTGTCTCTGTGTGTCTCTGTGTGTCTCTGTGTGTCTCTGTGTGTCTCTGTGTGTCTCTGTGTGTCTCTGTGTGTCTCTGTGTGTCTCTGTGTGTCTCTGTGTGTCTCTGTGTGTCTCTGTGTGTCTCTGTGTGTCTCTGAGTGTCTCTGTGTGTCTCTGAGTGTCTCTGTGTGTCTCTGTGTGTCTCTGTGTGTCTCTGTGTGTCTCTGTGTGTCTCTGTGTGTCTCTGTGTGTCTCTGTGTGTCTCTGTGTGTCTCTGTGTGTCTCTGTGTGTCTCTGTGTGTCTCTGTGTGTCTCTGTGAGTCTCTTTGTGTCTCTGTGTGTCTCTGTGTGTCTCTGTGTGTCTCTGTGTGTCTCTGTGTGTCTCTGTGTGTCACTGTGTGTCTCTGTGTGTCTCTGTGTGTCTCTGTGTGACTCTGTGTGTCTCTGTGTGTCTCTGTGTGTCTCTGTGTGTCTCTGTGTGTCTCTGTGTGTCTCTGTGTGTCTCTGTGTGTGTCTGTGTGTGTCTGTGTGTGTCTGTGTGTGTCTGTGTGTGTCTGTGTGTGTCTGTTTGTGTCTGTGTGTGTCTGTGTGTGTCTGTGTGTGTCTGTGTGTGTCTGTGTGTGTCTGTGTGTGTCTGTGTGTGTCTGTGTGTGTCTGTGTGTGTCTGTGTGTGTCTGTGTGTGTCTGTGGTTGTCTGTGTGTGTCTGTGTGTGTCTG
>CAUJNA010000119.1:253363-310863 GCA_963377175.1 Effrenium voratum
CCGTCCGCGACACAGCGCCAACCTTCCACGGGAGTGCCCACCGTCTCCCCAAATGTTGAGCCAGGGAACGCGCCCACCGGCGCCACAGCTGCAAAATAACTAGACATCACGGATGCCAGCAGCAGGCATAAGCGGCCTCCGCTTCCCATGCCAGCGCCTGTGCTTGCGCAAGCGCAAGTCTTGCCATTTTTTGCAGCAGTGAGCTGTGAGCGGCCAAGTTGCAGTATATCCTGGACTTGTCAACACAAGGGTAGTCGGCCATTGTCAGCAGCCTCTTGATGAATCCAAGCTCGTTGGGGCCTGGCGTGTGCGAGAGCTTTCCAATGTCAAGCACCTTACGGGCTCGTGAGCTCGCAGCCTTCGGTCCAGCAATTTGCTTCTCAAGGCCTCCAAATTGGTATAAGTGCTATTGCGAACGCTTTGGTTTTCCTGCGCTCTCCTCAGGCCTGCAGCAGTGCGATCTTTGGTAGACAACCGTGTGAGGGAGATCCAACCATCAAAATAACTTTAGAGAGGGCGGGCTGAAAGCTGGCACCGAATGCCAATGCATGGCAAGGTCAAAGCACGGAAAAACAAATGTCCAGGAAAGATGCAACAGCAGGTGGTGGAAAAAAGGAACGTCAAAATGGCAAGCCTGAACAGACAGCAAAGCATGCGTTCGGACAATGTTGGACGGCAGCAATGTGGCAAAACAGTCCAGATGATAGTCCAGCCTGGACTTTTGGACGGGGCGAATTCAAACCCCCTGCCACTTTTAAACTATGTGCAAAATGCACCACCCATGGCGCCTTATCCCGATGCGTCCAACAATGGGAAACAGGGCCGTCAGCCCCCGTTTGCTCCTCACAATCTTGTCCCCCCCCCCAGAAACAAACCTGAAGCATAGTCTCTTCAAGGCCAGCTTTCGGATTGTGTGACAAATGTCCTAAGATATCAGCTGGCCCGGTTGCTGGTCGTGCCTCCGGTTTCCACCTGGCAGCTCTCATCCACTCTGAAGCCGCCATTGCTCCCTGTAGTGGCTAAAAAGGCAACGCCTCGGATGTCGACAGAAGCCAAACGCCAAGACTCTGTCTGATCAGTAGCTGCGGTGACAGCTGCATGCGCATCCATTGTCTGAAGCACCAAGATGGAAGATGGCTGAACAGCCTCTTTGCCTTGTGGGTCTTTTCAACGCTAGGGCCCACTACCTGTGTGACACTTCCAAACTTAGCCAAACCTAGCCAAACCTAGCAGGCTTTCTATAGCTTCCACTCACAGATAAGGTGCGGCGCTGCTTGGTGAAGGCTTCCAGGCCCGTGTAGTTGAGAAACTCGGCCTCGGGCATTCACGCTCAACTCACTCAACTCGAGCCGGTCAAAATTGCAGCCTGCACCGTCTTATAATGAACTTATCAAGTAAATTACAAAGGAATATATAAATAATAGTATAAGAGATGCAATTGACAGAAGCGCTTCATATTTTGATGACAGTCCTTTAGGAACAGTTTATGATAATAATACCGTAGGTTTGAGACGGCAACACTTTCCACAACCTAAAACAGTTTATTGTCCCTTTGTTCAATCCTTCTTTGAATGATTCGTCCAACAGTTGTACATTCATTCTTGAGGGTGTTGTTTTGTCTTTTTGTAGTATTTCAGGTGTATTGTCGTCTTTATCTTTATTTATCTTTGTCTGGTTGCAATCCGGATGATGAGGACACCGCTCCTTGTGCTATTTCAGGAGTGTGCTATATTGCGTTTAGCATCTTCTTGTTTTCTTCTTTGTTCGTTTTACTTTTTGCTTTTGGTCTCGTCTCTTCTGGTGCATCTCGTTACTGTCATTTTTGATCGTCATCTCTGATGCTTTCTACCGCCTTTGTCTCGCTTTCATCCATTGTTATTGCTTCCAATGACGCCTTTGCTTTTGCTTTTGCTTTCACGTGTGCTTTTTTAGTTGTTGGTGGTTTGATTACTTTTGCTACTCTCTCTGGCACCTGTGAAGAACTTGAAGCAACTGTTGCGTTGGGAGTTGCCATATCTTGAAATGCTTGTGTTCCTTGAAATGTATCATTCTTCGTAATCTTTGGTTCGTCATCAAAATGATGTTGTCTAACGATGTGAGAAACTTGACTAATTTGTTGTTCGTGTTGTTCCTCGGCGTTGTCCATTGTAGCATCCAACGCTTCTGTTGCTTCATCTCTTAAATCATCCATTTCATCGTCCTTCGCCATATCAAAATGAGCGACAAAAAAAAATACTAAATACAAAGATAAATGGAAAAAAACAACGGAAACAAAAAGGAAGATATAAATCCAATTCAATCGTTATATCGAGAATTAATATATATGAAGATTTAGACATAAAATGAGGTTGAAAGCGAAAATGATGAAACTGAAAACCCTTCAAAAACAGCTACTTAAAGAGAAAAAGCCATTATATTGTAAAAAAGACAGGCATTTTCATTGACGGCAATAGAAAACAGAGAATAACGAATGACGAATTTGATATGATGGTTGAACTCATGAAAGCGGAAAATGACTTAGTCTTAAACCAGCAGAGTGGGCGGGAAGGAAAGGCACGGCGCTCAGCAGCAGTCTTACCCCTGGGGACTCAGGGTGAAAACCGGAGTGACTGATTTTCGTCGCCCCGAGCGGCGGTGCTTCTGCTCCCGTCGGCCAGGATAAGCCACAACGGCACCGCCTTGCCCTCTGAAGTGGGAGGGAGGTACACGGTCGCCTGCGTGCGCACCGTGTCAGCAGTCACCAAGGAAGAAGTTGGGTGTGGCTCTGGCCCACTTGGCTCGCCTTCTGGGCATCGCACTGGGCCGGGGCGCTCCCCCTCCCCCTCCCGCCCACCTTCTCCCCCATGCCTCACGCTCCACCTGCTCATGTATGAAGCGGCTGTGCACGGGGCCAACGCCGCTGCTACACACTGAGGCCTGGCTCACAACATGGAAAGCGTCTTTGGCGGGGGAGGGGCACGTCAAATACAGCTCCCTGATTGGGGAAGTATCGTGTCATGTCACTGCCGCCTTTGATACAGGATCAGGCACATCCTTTTCGGGGTGCCCAGCTTGTTATTTTCTTCTTTTGGAGTCCCGCTGTTGGGTTGGGATGGTTGATACTCTGTGCTTTGGTGATTCAGCAAAGAGCGAAAACACATTTGAATCCTGTCAAGAGGGAAGCGAGCGTGACATCCAGAAGTCATGCTCGATCAGATCATTGCTAGTCGGGCTCCAGATCCCTCGTGACAGCTGCGGAAGCTGACTGAGTTAAAAACGAGGCGGGCCACCTGGCACAGAACCTAAGTTGCACGGCTCGCCAGTTGCGCCGCAGGTGGCCACTTTTCGGCCTCCTTTCAAACACCCACAACAGATTGGAGTTCCCCGTTTCCTGGACAATGACACCCCGTAATGCCTTCAGAGCTGCGCATTGCAGAGCAACAAGTACGCCCCATCGAGAGACGTTGCCCTCGAACCCGCGCCGGCCACCCTCCATGGCCCATGGTCGCAGCTGACTTGAGCCAAGCACAAAGACAACTCTCCCCCCCTCTGCCGGGGCTTCATGAGTGCACCTCAAGCTCATTCGCTCAGGCGCCCACTGAAATCTCTCCCGTCTGCGGATTTGGGCCCTTAGGTGCGCGCATGTATTTACTGGCATCCTCTCACAGCTTGGATCTACTGGGATAAACTCGGAGCGAGCTCTAACATACCACAAACCTTGTTGCCCCACCCCACCCCAAACAAACAGCACCACCGCGTCCAACTGCCGAAGCCATCTAGTGAATCAGAGCTGAGCCACTTCGCTCGGGCCCGGGCCGGCGCCAAGGCCACCGGCCGCAGGCCAAGGCCTCGAAGGATGGAACCGCCTCTGAGGGGTTAGGTGCAAATTGCTGCGCGCCAGTGGCTTGACCCTTGGGGCCAACACCGTCCCTAAGCCTAAACCCTAACAACCCTGCATCTACGCCCTGAGAACGGTAAACCCTAAACCTAAACAAAACCCGAGACCTAAACCCTAAAAACCTTAAACCCTACATCTAAACCTGAAACCCTCAACCTCAACCCAAGAATCCGTAAACCCCAACCCCAAACCACAAACCTTATCCTAAACACGAAGCCTAAGCCCGAAAAGCATAGTAAACCTTCAACCTCAAGTCCTGTGGTAGGCATCGGGAGGCAAAACTTGGCACCCCCTACAGTGTTCAGAGCGAAGCCAAAGACTAAGCACGCAACTTGTTGGGGTCAACTCCGCTATGAGCAGCACCCACTTGGGGGTTACTGCTACTTTTGACCCCTGCCCCCGGTCCCTCGCGCGCCCATGGCACGAGAGGCCGCTGCGTGCCCAGAAGCGGAGAAGGGGCGCGGTGAGACCTGAGCGTTGGCCTTGGGCCTCTGAAACGCTTCGCTCGAAGCTGAGCTGCTCGAAAGGGAAGGACCTGCCTGAGAAAGCGAATCGACCTGGAAAGCACCTGATTAGAAGGCCCTTGCGTCCCCGCAAACGGGATCCACATATTTCCGCAAAAAGCATCACCCCCCAGGGAAAGGTGCCAAAAGCTGTACGAAAACCACCCATATCGGAGAACAGGGATGTTCAAGGGAAGTTGAGGCAAGCACCGAAGGCCGCACTCAGCCAAGCGCAACGCGGCAGGTTCAGGCCTCTCGCACTCGGTCTCCGGCGTGGGTCCATGGCGCAAACCCAAAGGGAGGGCCCTTTGAGCCATCCTTTGACAAGACCTTTGCTTCGAGTGGGCTCATCTGGTCATGTGCTTGGGTCAGCCTGCAACAGTTAGCTAGGGACCACCAAAAAAAGATACCCCATCAACCTGCAAAAAAGGTAGGCAAACAACCAACATTCATGTCCTTCCCCGCTCTTTTAGGTACCCAGGATTTGTGCCCCTTCGATTGTTGAATGATGGTCTCTATCGGTTGCCTTTCTTTAGTGGTGACCGGTAGCATTGTCCGCCGCAAACACCCCAACGGTTTCTCTCAGGACAAATCCACTTCCGGCTGCAGGCCCCAAGCTCAAGGTGGGTTGCCTTCAACTAGGGGGGCCCCCTCCCACCCAAAATTCGCTTAGCTTCTCTTTTGGCTCCCCCTAAGAAAGCCCCTAAAAGGGGCTCCTTCCAAAAAGTCAGATCCAAATTATGTCCAACTCTTTTAGGCCTTCCGAAGATCATACCCAGTTGCCTTCCCCGCTTTCAAGGCCAAAACATCCCACCCCGCCCTTTGCTTCTCCTTTCGGCCAGGGCCCAGGGCTTTCCTTCATCAGGAGCCCCAGAAGCTGATGGATGGCCCGGCCTGGCGCGGGTCTGGCGCCCCTTGGACGTCAGCACCGCACAAAGGAAGAAACACGGGCAAATGCAGTGGAAATGGCATGAGCTCTGCAAACCCCCCGTTCCACAAACGAAGCCAAAGGAAGAAACTGGAAACATAAACCAAAAACATAAACTTGTGCAGATGCCCTTCACTCGCAGTAGCTGAGGGAGAAAAGGTGGAATCTGAAACAAAATATGTCCCATGCACTGGCCCATGCACACTTCCGAAGCATCCAACCAAGCCCTTTTCGAACTCATGCCTTTAGCCGCTAAGCCAACCCACCCCCTCCCCCACAATGTCAGCGCCCCTTGCCGCAACGCCCAAGGGCCCTGAAGCAAAACCCCGGAATGGAAAGGTCTGAAACCCAGAGAAGCCTCGCCATTCGTTTGCCCCCCGAGCTTAAGCCGAAATGGAAATAGGCAACAAACCGGCCCCCACGAACATGCCGACAGGCCAGGGCGGCTGCCGAAGCCACGGCCCCGCAGGCGGGGGTCGCAGACCACCCGAGAAACCCGCAGGCCTGGCCGAGCTCAGCCGGGCCTCTCAAAAAATGCGTCTATCCTGACTTGAAGGCGGGCCGAAGAACGAACAACGAACCAACGAACGAACGAACGAACGAACGAACGAACGAACGAACCCACACACACACACACAACACAACACACAAAAAAAGCGAGTGGCGTTGGCGCAGGCTGGGGGATGGGGCCGGAAATGAGAAATGGAATGACCCCGACAAAAACCCTCCCGATTTGGTGTCCTTCGAGGGAATCCCGGAACGGTTCGTTCCCAACAGCTTGAAGCATCCGAAACGCAGCGGCCCTCCTCGCAGGCCGCTCAGCTTCAGCTCCGGGAAGTCCTTCAAAGCGAGTGCCAAAGGCAGCACACTGACGGCTGTTGAGAAACACCAAGGAGTCCAGCAAGATCCGGGTGATGACAATTCACCAAACTAAACAAGGGAAAAGGATACGAAACTTCATCACATCTCCAGGTCTTGGAGAGCCTGGCAAGTGTTGTGTTCGTGCCAAAGGCCAAGAGCAAACTTCGCCAGCTCAAGCGAAACCCCGCTTTACAAGAGCCTGGGCCCATTGGATCAACCGCAAGCCGAAAGGCTGCGACCGGCTTGGACTCGCCTGTTCCAGGGAGAAGGTCGTGAGGTGGGAGCGGGAAAGCCGACTGGACCTGGCTGACTTCGAGTTTGCCAAAGTGGGAACCTCCCGAATCGGTGGTTTTGCATTTGGTTTGACTTTGGTTTCCCTTTCACTTCCCTTCGAATTCTTTTGATGGCCCTTTGGTTTCCTTCTGGTTTCCCATGCATTCACCCACCCAAAACCCCCCAGACAAAAGAAACGACCCTCAGAGAAAAAAAAAGAAAAAGAAGCAAAAGAAATCCACGCGGAGGGAAGCCCAAGCCGACGGAACGTGCTGGGGCCCACACCCACGGCTCGCCGAGAGCAACCTCGGGTAGTGGGAAGATACACGTAAAAATCCAACCAAAACCAGGTGAACATACACCCGTGCTTCCCCCTCCTAAACTCAACAGCGAAAATCGGCAATTACTTGGACAAGCATGCGCTTTTTGGTGAGGTTGATTAAGGCAGACCTCTTGCGCGTTCCTGCGGCAACTCATTGCTCCAGTCTCGCTACTGCACGCTCCAGCGAAACGCTCCTGCTCCCCCACATTTGCAACGGCTCGTCTGCTTTTGCCCGGGTTTCTGAAAATGACTCCGAACATTTCGCATACTGTTTGATGGTCCAAAAGCAGCCAACAAGCCGCATCCCAATAATTTGGCCCGTTCCGGGGCCCCGGCTCGGGGGCCTCAAGTATACACAGCAGCACCTGGGGCTTTGAGCCTTCCCTTCGGGGTCGGGGCCCGGGCTCCGCCCACCGGGTTTTGGGTATCCTTCTTGGGATGCTCGAACGGCAGTTGCAACTTGAGGAAACGTGGGCAGGACGTTGGCACCCCGGGAGTTGGCAGAAGGGGCTCCAAAACGATGGCCCCAATGAAAGGAGAGGGCACGCAGTACTTGTGCACCAGCCGCTACATTTGCCGCCGAGGCGGCCAACTGGTCTGTTTCCTCGTGTTGTTTCGTGGCCCTCACAATTGCCCTACAATTGCTTTCTCTGACTCTAAGTGAGAAGTTCTACGACGCGCGCAAGCAAGGTTGGTGCCAGCTCACACTGTTGAGTCCGCAGATTGGATTCATGCATCTGGCACTCTTACGCGTGCTACTACGTGGTGCCTTCCCAAACCAGAAGGAAGAGGGAGGAAGAAAGCGATGCAATCTGTGTGTCTCTGCGATTGGGCATGCTGCCGGGGCGGTGCGCGAAACCAGGCAGAAACAAGACCACTCCCCCACACCCAGCTGGGCATGCAGCCACCAGCGGCACAGAGCTTCCTGGTCGATCTGAATCCGCCGAGATCGAGATACAGTATGCCCACCCGAGCAGAAGCACACCGCTGCCGAGTCCAAGTGCTCAAGTGTCAAGTCCATATCCAGCCGCCGGCGGCGCCTTCTTGCGGAACCAGTGCCAAGGTGCGGGCGTACCTTGGGCAGGACTCCCGGCATGTGTGTGTGTGTGTGTCTGTTTCCTGAAGTGGGAGTTGTTCAAAATGGTGGACCCCCCCCGATCCCCTTTTCAATGCAAACCAACAGGAAACCAACCATCCATCAATGGGCTGTCTTGCCTTTTCCTTTTCTTGCGCCCAATGGGGGTGCTGCATTAGGACGCTCACGTCGTGAGCCGGCTGCATTTTGTGGTTCGTTTGCCTTGGTTTGCTGTTGCTCTTGCCCGCTACTTTGGCTTCTGCAATCCGCTTCCGCGATGGTTTTGGTACCTTATCTACGCTCATCGCGTCGCTGGCCGCTAGGGGCCGAAATAAAAAGCTCATGACACACTCCTTCTGTGAGCGGCCTCTAGGTCCCGCATAGCACATCAGCCTGTGCGACAACCCAAAGGCTGGCGCAGTGCTGAAGGGGGAACTTGGCCCTGCGCTCCTGTGCCAGCATGCTCGAGATGTCGCTCGCCGAAGTGCGGTAGTGCCTCGGCCGGTGGCACATGCCTCGCCAAAGCTGGCAGGCCAGACCTCCAGTAGTTTGCACACTTTGCGAAACAAAGTGGGCAATCTTAAATGTTTCCTCCTTGAACAATCCACCTTGCCGCCTCTGCCTATCAGCACCGTTTTTTGTGGCCCCGGGCGTCTGCAAGACGGCCACAACAGCCCTGCTGAAGCCCTCGGGCCATCCAATCGGGCAATTCACGTGCTTTGATTCAGAACGCGCCAATGGCCAGCAGGGCCCGCTGTCGCGTGTGCTGATTTGCTTAGAGGCTTGCATCCTTGAAAAGCAAGACGCCAAAGATGGCCCTTCATCGAAGCAATGCCCAACCAGCTGGCCCGCAATGATGCTGGGAACGTCAGCCGAGCTGGGCACGCTGTCTCCAGCCAGGGCCTGCCAGAACGCCCGCGACCAGAACCACTGACAGGCCCCTGGAGAACCATCTCGGCATCGGCGATTTGCCCGAAAAGCGCGTTGGAACGTTCAAAGGTCCAACAACTAGATGCTTTTCATTGTCAGCGGATAGTGAACAGGCGAACAGCCACTCCTATGGTGAACAACCACATGTCGTCTTTGGTTTTGTGGGGGGGGGGGGGGGGACTGAAACTCATTTTGGAATCGGCCCAAAAGGTGATGTGTCAAACCACCCAAAAGGGAAATCCTCCCCCTGATGACTCTTGTTGGCCTCCCGTGCGCCTCGGGCTCCACTGGAATCAGCTGGGTGTCCGAGGCACCTGCAGGCAGGCAATCCTCCAATCAGAACCCCTTGAAAAGTACCAGTGTCCCATGAACAACCCGCCTAGACAATGCAAAGCACCTGTTCAGGGATTGGACCACCTCGGGCCCTGGCTCAGCTGGTCTGGGAGCTCGTGCAAAGGTTGCTCCTCATCACTTTGGGAGCAACGCGAAGGCCGCCGCTGCATTGGGAAACCACTGGTTCTGACCGACCTCCCAACCAACCAACCACGCACATCCAATTCAATGTCTAGACACACCATGGGCAATGGATCATCCATCCAACAGAGGTGATGCCAGCAGGTGGCCTTGGGCACATGGTCACCTTGCCACAGTTGGAGTTCTTCTGAGAACCACCCAAAGTCCAACATGTTGATGAACCATTGCTATGCTTGTTATGTTGACCACAGGTTTGCCCAATCAAAACGTACCATGGCCCCACTTGTTGCCCTGGACGCGCAGAAACTGGTCATAGATCTCCGTGAGCCAGGGGTCACGGCTGCCGCCGCACCAAGGAAAAGCACGGAGTCCTCAGAACATGTCAACGCAAGCGAAAGGCCCATGGGCCCAGTCGTCCGGCCATCTGTTGATTCAGTCCCTTCAAGGCCAGAACTTTACAAACAATCATCCGTTGTTGCTGTAGTCAGGGAGGCAACCTAGGCAACCTAGGTCTTGTCAAGAGCAGCTCAGGGTCCTTCCGATTTCCGGACTCCTTTCGAGCATCGCCTACTTCGGATCCTCAGACCCTCAGACTCTCAGACCAGGGTTGGCCCAACCCCCTCGTTAAGACATGTTTGTGCAAAACGTGTTTCAACAACCTCCTTGTCGCCAGGCCCTGGATGCTTAAACAAGCTCGCCAGGGAACAAGTCACCCATTCCCCCAAGGCGCGGGCCAGCAGTGCCTCCACAGGACACCCACGCCCATAGCGCACAGGCTCCTGGCGATGCCGGGCGCGAGTCGCAAATGGCCACGTCTCCAAAAGGAGCGCGGCCAGCACATGGCAGCCCATCCCAGCTGGATCTCATACGCCAGCTGTTTGCAAGTTCGGTCCCCTTGCTTGATCCAGGGAACCCCAGTCGCGTGCCTCTAAAACCAGCCGCTTCTGCTTGAGGCCTGGTGGGCAAGCTCTGGCCCAAAGCCTCCAAACAACATCTCAGGGCCTTTCAGCAAGAGAAGTGGCATGCGGGGTCTTTTTGTTGAGGGCACCTTTTGTCGAGTGTAAAACCAGAAAACTTGGGGGTCCCCTCTTTGCAGACACAACCACACGCAATGCAACAATTTGCTGCCCTTCTTCGCACATCGCCGGCTGGCCTGGCTGAGCGTCTATCAGCACCTTCCTGGGCGCAGCTGGTCTCAAGTTAAAGAGACATGGAAAGCGGACTTGGATCCTCGAAAAGGTTCCTCTTCCCTGTCCTGCTTAGTTGTCTATCAACAATTCCCGTGTCTAAAGCTTTGACGCCAATCAAATGGGGATGAATTAAGCTGGACCCCTGCCCATTTTGAGACAAATCATGAATCCACATGCCAGCGCCGAGCGCCAGGCCACTCCAAGGCTGCGCCGGTGCCCTCGCAGTTGGAGGTGGTGCCTGCCTCGGCGCCGGTCTCGTCCAACGCCCGAATTGCTCAACGGGCTTCTGCTTTTTGAGGGTGCCTGTTCAGCTTGGTTTAGACGAAGACCAACAGGAGAACCACACTTTGTTGGGGTGTCCCCAATATTTTGGCACATAACAAACAGAACCACACATTCTTAAACACCTGGCCTATCGCTTACAGAAAAAACGGTGGGCTTTTTCTGGGGAACAGCTTGCCGGTTGCTTAAACAAGGTTTGCAACCAGCCCTGCCCAGTGCCACTCTCAGACCTTCAACTTTCAACTTCATAGAATCCCTCTCTCTCGCCCCTCTCTGACTGAGTAACCTCACCATGAAGAGAGGTTCGAGAGGGGCTGACCTATTCACGGAGTCCTCCACATGTGTTTCAGCTTGTCCGGTAAAAAAAATGTGGAGGGCGGAGAAGACACGCGCCTCCGTATCCTTCAAACTGAGCTGATCAAAAGTTCTGGTGAACTGCCCGTAAGGCAATGGCGAAAAAAACGCCAAAAGCAACTACTACACCTTGCAAGCAAAGCACTGAAAACCAATGCAAGCCAACTCAAACCAACCCTGCCCAACGCCGCCCCTCAACGCCCACCCCCAGCTCACCAGCCGACCGAAATGCAGAAGCCCGGCCATCACCACACCATGCGCCGGCGCAGACCTCAGCTGGGGTTGTTTCACGTGCCAAACGCAGCCCCACGCCTGGCCACGCATCTTACGTACTTGCATCACCCCGAACAAAAACTAACTTCTCACTTTTGGCCCGAAGGTGATGCTTGAACTCCCAATGTGTTCCTATCATAAACCTCCAAAATGTGGGGCCATTGTTTGGACACACAGCTAGTTTTCATGCCGTTCCCTGAAGCCTTTGTAAGGGAGGCCGTGTTCACCACTCGCTTGGTCTTCCCAAAGCACTTTTCGATTTGAGACCATCGGACCGCCCGAAAACGAGCCGAGCCGCAGCAGGGCCTTCCAGGTAGGGATCGGCACAGAGGCCACCTGTGGATATGAGGTGAATGGCCAAAACCTTGACATCATACCATCTATGTACAAATGACATCTATTTTGCTGATTAAATGCTTACGCGCTTCTGCTATCCTGAAAGCCCCTACTAATCCGTGACGCTCGAGGCCCTTAAATTTCAAGTGACACTTGAATTCGCCTGACGCCTACCCCCCGGCTGACGTTTACAATAGAGAAATTGTCTTGCTCAAAATGGAGAAGCACCTTCAAAAGCACAAACCTGAATCCAAAAACCCCAACACCAATGCCTAAGACCCCAAACCCTAAAGGGCGCAAACCACAGAACCTGCAAACCGGGATACCCTTTCTACAAAGGGGAGCCAAGAGGAAACAATGGATTCCGCGGGTCCCGCCAATGTGAGACATATCCATGTTGGCAGTCCTCGTCCACTACCAGCAGCACCCGGTGCCCCATCTCCTCAAGGGCCTGCAGCCTCGGAACCGGCGACATTTGCAAAGTCTCCTCGGAGAAGCGAGCTCGTCTTCCAAAACCTTGTCAGCTTCCATGTTTGGAGGGAGGGTGCAGAGGTGCGGCATGTGCACCCAGTTCGTCAAGCCTATGCGGAGTCCGGACTAGGTGTCGCCCCCATCAAATTCGGAGCGCCTGCGCCATGTGCAGCATGAGCGTCCGTGCATTGCATCACGCCAAGCACGGCACAGCTGGGGTGTCGTGGCGAGCGCCGCCACAAGCACCTGTCCTGAGGCTGCGGTCGAAGGAGACAACACGCTCTACAATGAAAGCGGCACGTGGGGCTGCGGTTCTGAAACCGCTTGGAACCCATCCAATAGCTTGCCAGCTGGGGAGAGCTCAAGTCTGAGCATCCAGCTAGCTTCAGCGCCCCTGGCTTTGCGGACCCCGGACTCTTGACTTCTAGGGTTTTCCAAAAGTGATCCGGGGTCCTGGGGCATCCTGGATCCTTCCTCTCATTAGCGCACTTGCGCCTTGTGGCGCAGAAGCTGCCGCGCTCGTCCAGCGTAAAGTAGCCTCGCAGACTCGAGCCCGACCGACAAATGACAGGATGACAAGAGGCAACTGTGGCGCTCGAACATAGAACCAGGCGCCACGCAGGTGCTCAAGCATGTGCGAAACGTTTCGGGCACTGGCTGCTCCGCACTCTGCCCGTCCCCAAACGCCTCTGCCCAGCGCCTCCAAACCCCTGCCTAGCACGCACAAGGGGAATCGTCAACTGAATTGATGAACCAAACAGGGGCACTATGACAATAAGTGATTGCAGGCTCCAAGCTGTCGCCGACAAGCATCTTGAGTCATGGACGGGACGAACGCAGCAACTCCGATGCCTAGGCTGATGATATCCGTTTGCCCCAGACTAAGCACCGTCAGCTGGCCGAACTGCACAGTCTTTCAGCTCGTAACTGCGGTCTAACCAAAAAAGTGTGTCTGAAGGAGGTATCCTAGAAGAAAGTAATCCAAACACAGGAACTGCAGGAAGCATTGGAGCTTTGACCTGCTGAGCATCATCAGGTCTGCAGAATACTCTGCCAGGAGAGAGCAACAGTGCCAACCGTTCCATCCAAAAGCAACCGCGCCGACCGAGTTTGCGCTTTGGGGCCCTGCAATCTCCTTCTCCGGCACAGTGACCACCACAGTTGTAAAGACCGACCTGCCGTGCGCATCAAGGATGGAAATGACACACCTGATTTGCAGAAGCTTCCACACCCACCTTGACGCGAACAGACTCAATAAGCGAGCTTCCCTGAACACTCGCGGAAACGAGCAAGGAAGCCCACATGCCCGACACGGCATCTCATGTGTTTCCCAGACTTGCAGAGCATTGCTTGTTCAAAACCAAGCCCATTGAGCTATAACGTGTTATGTTGAATTCGGGCGTGCACAAAGAAACCCAAAAAGCATAACTGAACGGTCTGTTCCTGCATTTCCGCAGGTGCAGAAGGAGGGCTGCACTTCACGGGAGTCTCTAAAAGCAGACTACTGACGACGTTGGCCAGAACCGTCTGAGTGCTTGCTTGGTGTGTGGGGGCCGTGAGGGTGCGGTTCTCGTGGCATGTTTGGTTCTAAAGTTTGAAAGCTCAGGTGCTCCATGTCAAATCTTGTGGGACCATTCTCATTCCGGGTGAACCCTCCTCAGGCCATGCAAGTCATTCAAATACATGAATTTACCTCTTGGGGTCACACGCCCTCTCCCCCACACAGTCAAAGCTGCCAGTGGCACCGCATTGCTGCCACACCAGCCACCACAAGCCCCACAAGTGTCGACCTCAGTTGCTTTCCAGCAGCCGTCGCTCCAACCGGGCCGGCGTGATCCCTCCCTCACCTGAATTCTGCTCCTTTTGCCCTGCGGCTTTCCGCACAAGTCGCCCCAAAGCATTGATTGCCAGCAATGCATGGCTTCAGGTCGAAGCGCCCCCAAAAGCGGGAAATCGGCTCACAGCTCCTGCGCGTCCGGCGCGATGTCGACGTCAGGCGTGACGTCCGGCTGATCTTGCGGCTCTGGCGCTTTGCCGAGGACGGCGCAACTGATCTGGCACATCACCTCCTGCGGCTGGCCGCCGATCTCCAGGGTGAGCCTGGCGCAGCCATGATATCCCAGGGACCCACTGGCGAAGACCTTCCCGGTCAGCTCCAGGCTCTGCCCGCCCACTTCGGCCGTCAAGGAGGGCTCAACCTCCTCTGGGCGGATGTCACCCTGAGGCACGAAGGGCAAGACGCGCAAGACGCGTTTGGCTAGGAATGGAAACACGAAAACACATGCATCTGCTCACTCCGCGTTCAATCGTACAGGACCTCTGATTGTTTTCAGTGATGCACGCTTTGATATCACGACATACTGGGCATGTGCCTGCGATCGCAGCTAGTGTTTAGGGCTCCCGGAGTCAGGGGATCTGTAGTTTGAGATCAGGGAGGTTTGAGCTGCCGCCAGAAAGACAAAGCTCTTTGGCAGGCTGTCGGCCCTGCCTGGCTACCTCCCTCAGCCCTGTCAGCCTTCCGCAGCAAGCGCCGCCAATCCTCTGAGGGCGCCTTGCGCTTTGGCCGCGAGCCCTTGGTCCTGGATCTGTCTGGCTAACGACCATTCACCAAGGACACCTGACCCGGTATCGACATCACACAGACTTCCTGTGAATTGGAGCCTGCATAAACGGATGCGGAAAGGGAAATGTTACAAGTTATAAGCCCTTAGGTAACACACGCCCGCAAACGCAGTCACATGACACACCTCGAGTTGCTTGCTGGTTGGCCAATGGGGCGAACAAAGCGCAGGCACAATCCATCCTCCACCAGACTCGGGTGATGCAAGCACACCGTTGTCCCTCAACCCCTCCTCGCTTTGGCTTTTGGCTCCTCCATGAGACGCTGGACCTCCTCCTGCATACGAATGTTGCACGGACATTTCCCAAAATGGTGAAACCCTTCAGTCGGTAGCCAAGGAAAAAGGAAATATCAAAGGACCAACCATTTTAGGGGACCCCTATTTGGAGAAACACCCAAATATAGGATGTTGGTAGCTTGATAGGGACTATGCAGTGCAGGCCGCTGGCGGGACGTGTGGGGAGGTTTCACAGGGCGGTCCAACGCGTTTTCGGATTTTGATGTTCACACTGGATGGTTCTCCTCTGTTGTGACAGGTGCCGGTGCAAAGGGTGCGTGTGCTGGCCCCATTCTTCAGCGAGTATCAAAGTCACCCAAAAAGTGGTACGTGAAAAGGAGACAATCCCAGTTTCTGACTTTATTAACTGATAATTGAAAACCCCCCAGGAACAGTCAAGCTAGTCACCCCAGCTGTTGCAACTCTACACACCAGCCATGAGATTTCTAATTCGTGCAAGGTTGCTTACGAGCGAACCGGAGCCTGTTTTGCAAGCCCAAACCCTAAAAACGCCAGACCCCAATTTGCCAAAGGCAGTCGCAAACCTCGACCCTATGTGTTTGCCCCTCCGCCGCCCTCGCCCCCCCCCCCGGCCAATTCCAAACCACACCGCCTTGGCCAGCTCCGCCAGCTCTTGCTTCCTGCAAAGCAGGGTGCCCTCCTCCAGCGACAGGTACTGCTCCAGCGCGGAACGGAGGTCCTGAGGATCAATTTTTCATGGCCCCATGGTTTCAGGGAACTCTCAAGTTTCTGGCGCCCCGGTTTTCAACACATTGGGCGGGATATGCCAAAACCTGTGCTTGAGCAACCTCTTGGTCTCCCTTAGGCCTGGCTTCAAAATTGCCACCCCTTCCTTCATGCAGAAGCTGTGCAGGTCCCGGTCTCAGGGGCAGGGAGGCTTGGAAAGCATCTGCTTGGGGTGTTGTGGGGGCCCCGGGGGCAGGCATTCAGGGATATCTCGCAAGGCCCTGGAAGAGGGAGACTTAGCAGAGGAAGAAGTTAGCAGCTGACCGCCAGAAACTCACGGGCTCAAACGTAATGAATCATGTCGTGTAATCATGTGCATTCCGCAAGATAGCTACAAGAAAGCACAGGTCCTCCCGTTTCATGTTTTCGGATTGAACATTTTCACACCCGCCTTTCAAGACTGCGGAGATGGCTGTCATCAATGATGCCTTGTTAAGACTTTCACCTGCTGCCTGATCATCTTGCTCTTGCTCTGCGGCGTCGTGTGGGAGCACCTTCGCTTCAGCGCTGTCAACTGCCGCTTCGGCACAGGGCATCTCGGCCGCCATGGCTGAAATTCAACCCAGTCCCCACAAGAACTTCAGCTGCGGGCGTAGCAAGATGCTAGACAAGCCGAATGTCAGATCGCTTTTTGACATGCTGCCACGGGTCCCTCCACACCCACGCACGCCCCGTGCACATAAGCCAAGGACTTGCCACGGCCACGGCGACCAGTGATGACCTTGAGTTCATGATCTGTGTCAGCCTGATTCCCACAACCAAGCCTTTCGTGGCAACCCAGGATTCATCAAATTGGCGGATCCTCGGGGTTGTGGATTCCCTCGTACACGGGACACCCCCAATTTCATTCTGGGTCATGGCCACAAGCCAAACAGACTCAGAACCGCGCCAACTGAGTCCTCTGGGAATCGTCTTCCAGCACCTGGCACTTTTGGCCGAGCCCGCCGTGCGAAAGCGCAGCTCGACGACTTGGCACCGCTCCAAAGGTTAGCATGGGATGATGATTAGCAGCATTCACCCCCCAGCTATTCCTCACTCATGGTTGGCTGCATGCCCAGAGGCTCCCTGACGAATCAAACTCCAACTCGGAAAGCACGCGGCACTTCGAGCGCAGTGGTCAGCCCCGCGCGCTGGTCCGCTGTACAAGTCAAGTCCAGCAAGGCCTGCGGGACTGTTGCTGGAAACCAAGGCAAGCCGCATGTGACACACTCAGAGCCGCACGCATATCTCGCCAGCACCTAGATTGCCAAATGCAACCGCTTGGTACGATGTGGGCACGGGGAGCTCTGTGAGTGCCTGTGTGTGTGTGTGTGTGTCAAAACTGGGGCATGAGTTCGATCCTGCTGGAAACCATTTCCACAAGGGATCCCTAGTCTTGGCACCAGAGCGCGCTTGGCTGCCCGGCCCGCACTTCCGCCCATGGCCTGCGACTCTGACGTCGGGAAGGTCCACTCCGCCAGAGCTTCGTCTGGAATTGGCCTCACACGTGACCGAGAACGTGTGCTGGTGACGCGCACTTCCCCGAGAAGAGTGAAGGAAGAGGGAAAGGTCAGTGACCCAACTAAGGACCCTCTCAGTGTGACAAGCTAGCCAGCATTAGGAGGGTGCCTGTGTGGCCTTTACTCAAGCCAGAAGGACCCCTAGTTTTGGCATACCTCCAAACGTGGATTTCTTGATATAGCATGTCAAAGGTCAGGGCTGGATGGGCTGCAGAACGGCATCCACGTGGATTGCGACCTGCCAGAATGCCAGGTGGGAACCAAATGAATGAACCTCCACAATGTGGCAATGTGATAAAGGGTTATCACGCAAGAATGGCGTCACATTGATCGCTGGGGAATTCCGCAGCAAAGCGTGAACCCCTGGTCTTTAAGCCGTTTAGCCGGAATCACAGTTGGACTCTATTTTTTTCCGTCGGCTTGCTTCACAAGGGGTCAAGGTTGCTATGGTTCCTCCATCATGGTTGACCTCGCTGCCCCCCGACCCCAAGCTGCACATAAATGGAGAGCCACTCCAGCATCCGCATCCCGACCCAAAAGTCTCCCCTCCCTCACCGGAGATGAATCACAGTGAAAACCGAACACTAAAGCTGTCGACCAAAGAATCGAAAGAATCAAGACGGCAACCCCAACCATGGCTGGGACTCCTTCCTAACCTTCACTTTGGGTTTTGATTTTGACACCTGAGGCATTTGACTCATTTGACCATGGCCTTTTGGACTGCTGCCAGAAGGCGTGGAAAAAAACCGTGCCGGCCAGGCCTCAGGCGTCCCGCCCGCACCACAGGACCACACAGCACCGGCGACCCGAAAAACCAGAACATCAAGAAATCATACAGGACAGCTTGTCCATTGTCTATGGGTATGTCGCACAGGCCTTCCAATTTGGTGGTTGTCTTTCACTTTCCCTTTTTGACCCCGGGCACGCGCGCCCGGGACTGGAGCAGCAGGAGGGAACCTCGGCCAACCACTCGAGAAGGGGCACACACTTGGTGCCGTTTCCGGAAAGAAGCGTGACATTCTAAAAACAAAGCCTACAGCCCCATGTTGTGGTTCAGACTGGAGTCCCACCCCCAAAACATAATGCCGCAAACCCTCCGAGTGCTCACTTTCAGCGATCCAGCGTTGGCAAGGGCTTCTCACAAACTGAGAGCACAGCAATGCAAATGACTCCGCCTCCTCGCCTTGGGCAACGCGGCATGGGTGCAAAGAAACAACCTCATGAAACAAGCCAGTGCTAAGTAGCCGTCACCGTCTCGGCGGCCGCCCACAGGGTCTCTGGCATGATCTCCTTCAAGTCGCATAGAGATGCGTTTCTTGAAGCTAGGAAAAAAACTTGTGGATTCTACGTCCTCCGGATCGAAGATCACCGCTGCATGAAAGCTAGAGCCCAAGAACGTCACCTTCCTAACCTGCCAGGGGGGAGGCTTATCCAATTATCCACTCAGCCCTGGCGCACGAGCAATTCCGCCTGACCGAAGAACCAGGAAGTGACCTGTACATCTTCCGGGCCTCAAGTCCGCCCGAGCGCCAAGCCGAGTTCTGCCAGTCAGCCAACGCTCGCCCCGTTGAATTGCATTGCGAAGCGGACACCTTGTTCGCATTCTTGAAGGAATCTCAGCTACTGGCCTTGCAGAGGTTGCCGACCTGAGTCACAAATTGCTACACTGGTGGGCCAGCAGTCTGAGGATCGCGGCGCAGGAATGATCCAGAACCAGAAGCTGAAAACCGACGTCTACACCCTTTGCGGACTTTACATCCTTCCCCGCTGCAGGACTCAGCCCAGGTCTGCAAAGCAAGATCTGTGGATCGCCGCATAGCCGTGCAACCTGCCGCACCAGCGCCCTGAGGTGCACCGGGCAGCTCGCAGCATGCCACAGCTCAAGAACCGAACGGCCTGCGGTCTTCCTCTCCGGGCTCACATCCGTTCACCTTATGCGGCAGCCACAGGTTGCACAGGCACCCGTCATAGGCCTATTGCATGTGAGGGATGTGCAAATCCAAATCCCTGCGGGGCATTGGTTGACCTCTGCCCCATGTTTTTCGTTCCAACGGATGCGCCCGCCCTCTTTGGGCCCGCCGCCAAAAGGCAGAGCCTGTGCCTCCGGGCACCAGCCGCCTGGGCGGCTTTTTCTGCAGAGTTTTCGGTTTGTTTGCGCGGGCTATAAAGTTGGAGGTGCAGGAGCCACAAAAAGCATGCCGCACATTGCCGCAAACCAGGGGGTCCACTCACTTTGTGGCATTTCGGCCACCGCATGCCAACCGCACGGAAGCGAGCGACACCCTTCGCAGGCGGCCTTGATGGCGGCAGCTGTGGACCTCGAGAAGGCGCATGACTTTCTGCTCGGAATCTCTGCCCAAAGGGGCAGCACTTTCCTTAAGGGCCCGAAAAGTGCAGAAAGTGCTGCCTGAGACCGGCCCCGTTCAAAAGGAAGCTAACCAGGCTTTCATGATGGTTTCTCCCTTGAACACCTCTTTCGCAAAAGGCCGGCCAAGTTCCCCCTCCCACTAGGTCACTGGGATGCCGCACATTCCAGCGCCATGGCTAAATTGCCCACCCCGCAGCTTTGAGCGAAAGAGCACACGGAAAAATGGTTCCGCAAAACAAATGTGAGGGGGCACAGGTCTGATCAAACTCCCAGCACGCATACACATGTCCACTTGCGTTGCACGTCGTGAAAAAGAGCATATCAAGTTGCTCGCTTTTGATCGCCTGGACGGCGACAGGCAGAAAGCCGCGACTGCTGTGGCTTCCAAGCTTTGCTGGAAAGCTCTTCGTGCATACTTGTAATTACCAAAAGACAGGGTCCCCCTCACAATGCAAGCTCACATACAGTTCAGCCAAACACTTAAACTCGCCCAAGCGGGCACTGCAGGAACCCCGTGGAAAATTCGGATTTGCATTTCCGCCAGAAGCGAAGCTGTGCCATAATTCCTACCCCGCACAGGTCACCTGAGGGCGTCATTTCGTGCACCAACTCAGCTGTTCAAAGGCCGAGCCCCCATCACGCCTGTGAACTTCCGGGTCGCTCACACAGGTTGAGAAAGCCACCCTTTCAAAAATTAGACCACTCTTTCTCCTAGTCTGTTGATTGACTTGTCCGGCCCTGCAACCAGTCGGCACCTTTGTCCTGGAACACCGCATTGGTGGGCACCAGGAAAAGCCCGATCACCGAGGCCAGCAGCACAACGCCGCAGCACCAAATGGCAACTGGCGCGCACCGCCGCTGATCAACTTCCAACTCGTCCATCAAACCCGGCCCCAAAGCACAAACAACGGCACCAATGCCCTTTCACTGTCGGTTTCCTGCACAAATCAGTGAAAAGGCGCCCTGCGAAATGGCGGAGTTTTGTTTGGCTTCCATTTGCCCAGCCTGTCAAGGCTGGATGTCAAGGTGCTTTTCAAAGTGCGACTGTTCCAGCCATAAATTACCCACACATACCCACACTGTTCCACTTCCCGCATCGAGCCCGGCCTAGCGCCAGGCTGTGGTTCATGGCGCCCTCGGGGAAGCTCTCGGGGTCCACCACGGTATGCATGCGGAACAGGCCGCCAAGGGCCCAGGCGGCCACCTAAATTGGCCCAGGTGGTGTGTTGCTGTTTTTTTTTGGTGGGTGAAAGGGCGAATCACCAGCTTGCGCAGCTTCTCCCGGTGTTGCCACACTTTTGAGAACTTGTGTGAGCTGCTCCCTGAACCCGAGCAAGAAGCCTGTGGACTGCTTCATCCATACATGTTGCCACCTATTCCTTTTGCACCTGCCCAAGTGTTGAAGCTTACATTGTTGAGGGAATTGAGGTGAGAAGAGTACAAAAAAGACAAGGGGGTCCGAATTCAGAGGTGCTAGTGCAGCATCTAAGCTGGTGAACGCATCGATCAAGAACAGAGAAAACCATGGAGAAAAAAGTGCAGAGGAGTCTGCAAGAGTGTGTGTGGCCAACCAGTGAACAGAGATTGCTGAAGCGCATGTAAGTGCAGTCAAGTTGCCAGCGACCACGCCTCAAACAAGTCTCTGATTTTTTAAGCCATGCGGCCATGCGTGAGATGAACAAGCCAATGGAAGATCTAGTGCTGCAGCGGCACCAGATCACTCCGGAAAACAGCAAGGGCGATGGCTATAAACGTGACCGCAACTGCCACCACTGCGCCAGCAGTGGGCGTCCCAGCCACACCAAAAGCATCCTTCGGCGCTCCAGGTCACATTTGGGGCTGTTCAAGATTGGGGCGGGGGGCTCCCTAATTTTAACAACAAGGTAAGCCACTGCCATCTGGAATGAGGGTCTTGCGCATTGACTGCGACCGACTCAGCGATCCTTCCACCCAAGCTCCCCAAACCAGGTGAATGCATTGGCACAGGTCGCCACCACGACCCAGCTGCAGTTGCAAGCAATGCCTGCACTGTAGCTGAACCACTCGCAGAAGGAGTCGGCCTCATGGGAAAATGGAAAATGCCGACCCTGTGGATAAAACACCACTATGGCCTAGTTCAGTCTGTCTAGGCCCTTGTTTCCAACCTGGGCCATGTGACATTTCTGGCTGCAGTCCAGGTGCAGTCTTGGTGTTCAGGTCTGAGAACACGGAGAGCAGGAAACCGAGGTAGACAAGAATGATGGCCAAGGCAAGGCCGAAAAAACGGTTGACGTACACTGGCAGCCAAATCCTCAGCTCGTCCCACTATGACTCAAGTAAAAACGTTGAGAATTTCGCTTGCCGAAGACACCCACAAGCACTGGCTTGTGTTGGATCAGTATGGGTAGACTTGGTTTAGTTTGTGATTGTTGCTGGGCCAGTGCTGCTAAGACTTGGCGTAGTATGGTTGTAGTATTGCTCGCTACTGCTTGTATTGATTTAGTACTTAGTTTTGTTCGGGAGTTGGTGTAATGCTGGCTTAAGTTTTGTTTTAGCATTGGTTCAGTACCAGTTTCAGAATCTTACGTTTTTACTTGTCTTTGCCACTACTGCGTTTGTTTGTTTGTTTATTTTTTTCACAGGGCACCAAGGATTGCGCGAGTGCGGTCATGCAACGCGTTGGTCAGAAACGCAATCACCAGGCGCCACCGCACTGATAAGCCTGGCGCGTGCACCAGGCACTGCAGCAGAGATCCCCGACCCCCGCCTGTGATGGGGCATGCCTTCTGCAGAAGGGATTCTGTATGGTCTGAGGGGCATGCCTGCCGAACCTGGGCACATGCCATGCATGCCACCTCCAGCGTATTATGTAACATCATCCCAACGATCGCATGTTGGGAATGCAGGTGGGTGAATAACTGCGTGATGATGTTCTCACACCCGGATGCCCTAAGAAATGCACCTTTCTTGTCATGGATACTCACACCGCTCTTCCTGAGGCTGCGCGCCACGAGCAGCAATTCAAGGCTGTAGATGACAGCCCACACGCTGAAAGTCAAGCCATCAGGTGTCACCTGCGGTCGCTTCATTTGGAGCCCCAATTGGAAAATGATCTGCATGACAGCCCTTGCGCGCCATTTCCTTAGCACCGGGCGTAGGTTGGAGTTGTGTCGGAAATGGTGGCGATTGACTCTCCTCCGCTTGCAACCAAGGCATGTTTGGAATGCAAGGTCTTCGCCAACGTGCGGCATATCAGCATGGGACGCAGCTGCATTTGTGTACCTTTTTGGCTTGTATGAATGCACTGCAAATCCTACCATGTTTATCGGGTAGAGTAAGTTGTGCACATTCTTTCCTCAACTCCCTGTTCAGTGCCCAGCCTCCTAGTACACCGGTGGAGGCCAGGGCATTCACCACAAGGCTCACAACAAACGACCTCAGCTCACAGATTTGCTGCTTCCTCCAATAAAAACCTTTAGCAAACACAACAATGCCAACTTGTGACGTCCAGAAACTAGAGATATTTCGTTCAAGTTCCACCTGAATCAGCGAAGCCGAGAGAAAAACCCTTGCTTGTTCTCTCTAGTAGGACTGTTGCAACTCGCAAGTTTGCCTGTCCGCTGAGGCGCGGACACCACCACAAACACTTTTTCAACCACCGTCATGGCGTCCTTTGACTCTGTTCGGCTGCGAGGCACGCGGTCGCTGCAGCATACCGTTTTAGCCTCCGGAATCACCTCATCGACCGGCATCAATGGTAGCAACAGCAGCAGCAGCCGCCGCCGCAGCAGCAGCAGCAACAGCAGTAACAACAGCAAGCAAGCAGTTACTAACAGTCATCACAAAGGCGTCATGTTCTTACGATGGTTCCAGGCTCCAGCCGACCCCAAGCAGAACAAAGGCCCCAACACCCAAAAACGAAGGATTTTTTTCCCGCATGCGAATGTGAAACGCCGTGGACTAGGCCTAGGTGAAACGCGCTCTACAACCCCAGAAGCCCATCAGCCCTCGGAACCAGGCCGTTCCGCGGCGAGGCTTCTCAGCCGGGCCGCAGCGGCAGCCGGCTAACCGCCTCGGCCGCGCCATGGCGCGCGGCCGCTAGCACCTCGGGCAAGGGCGGCGCAGCTCCATCCAAGGCATCCTGGCCCGCGCTAGGCAGGCCAGCGAGGGTGGCGGCGAGGGCCCGCTGCGCCGCAACGGCAACAACGCCGGACCAGCGCTAGTGAAAGGCCTGCAACGCTGAGGCACGCAGCCACTGAGGCCGCTCCCTCGTTTTGGCACGGGCGAGGGCGCGGAGCAAATCCCGCGCCTCGCCGTTCCACCGGCCGCCGACCTCGATGCCGAAGACGACGAGCCGGCACCGCCGTGCCGTAAGCAGCTCCGGGTAAGTCGTCTCCCATTTTCGCCTCGCCGCTTGCTCAAGCACAGCCCCAGCTTGTCTGGCACTGCTGCCTCTGGGCTGGCCATCCCTTCCGAGTGGGCTGACCATCGTGGCGTCAATGGCAACCTGAGCGCCATGCCACAACGCAGACGCCAGGATCTCGATGCGCCGTGCATCCGAGACCGGGACATCCACGTTCATCTCCGCCACTCGGACATGCATGGCCACCCGCCCCCCCGCCTCACGGCAGACACGCGCGATCGCCCGCTCAACCGGTACAGCCCTGGTCCGTACACGCCGGACGTCGGGCAGGCAGCGACATGGTCACCCAAAGCATCGGCGGGGCGCCCGCAGCGGCAGGCGCGCGCAGATGCGGGAAGGGGCATGCGCAAGCGGCGGAGGAGGATTATGCGGAACAGCTCGCTAGGCAGCCGGAGCTCTGCGGCCGTGGGCAAAACATGCAGGGCTCTCCCCGCCTGAGGACCCGCCTGCGACAACAGCAGCGCGCGCAACGCAAGGTCAAGGTCTGAAAACAGCGTGTCGCGCCCCGCCACGTCGGTCAGCGTGGTGGCCTCTTTTTGCCATCCTCGGAGGAAATCCCGGGCTCGCCCGGCACCTGGCCCGGCGCAACCCCGTCCCAGAGTTCCTGCCACGTGGGCCTGGTGAAGCCCGGCGGCAGCGTCAGTGCCGCCCGAACAGCATGGGCCGCACACGGCAGCCCGCCTCCGCCTGCGCTCAGCGCAGCCAGAAGGTCCGCCCCAAGCGCCGGCAGACGCTCCCGCAGAACCGGGAGGCTGTCGGCCCAGAATGCCCAATGCGCCGCAAAGCGCTCGCTATGCGCCGCACGCAAGCCGAGGCCGCCGTGCACCAGGGGCAACTGCGCTCGCCGCAGCTGCAGCACACCCAGCTCGGCGCCCTCCGGCACCGTGCAGCCGTCAGCTCCGACTCCGGCGAGCAAGTGGCTCAAGCAGGCTGCCAGCGCATCGTCATGGCCAGCGGCATACGCAGCTGTCTCAGCCGGCGGCAACGCTCTCAGCAAGTAGTTGCACCGTGGCCGCGCGCAGAAGAGGAGCAGCAGCCACAAATCGGGCACGCAAGGGATGCGGTCGAGCAGCCGTTGATGCTCGGCGCGCTTCTGTTGCAGACAGTCTTGGACGAAGTTGGCATGGCCAACGGGAGTGCCCAAAACAACCAGGCCGCGCCGCTCGGGCGGGAGCGTCCAGGCGCCAACCCAGACGTCAGCCCCGCCCGGCCCTTGGAGCGCACTGGTGCTGGCCGGTTCTTCTCCAGCCGCGTTCCAGATCCGCGTCTTCCCAAGGTGCACCTCTATGCCCGCATGCTCCTGCAACACAACACGGGCAACGCCGGCCACCGCACACACACGCTCCGGTGGGCGTCGTCGAGGTAGGCGAACACGGTCTCCCCGAGGAGCAAGGTGGCAGAGGCCGCCTGCAGCGCCGGGTGCTGCCCCAGCGCGTACAGGGCTGGCATGAGCGGGTCTCCTTGCTCGCCCCCTTCTGCTTGGACAACGCTGTGCGGCATGCCCGCGTCGTCGTACCAGAGGTACGTGCTGCTTTCCGCGTAGAACAAACGAGCGAAGGGGAGCAACGGGGCGAGCGCGTTGTCACCCGCGAGGCCCCCCAGCATGCTGGCTCGATGGACATGGTCATAGGCCCCGACGCACGACCGTCGGATGCGGGTCCCGCTCACACAGGGCGCGAACGGCCCGGCAGCAGCCTCCGTTCCGGCCCGAGTCCCGAGCGCGAACTGGAAGTGCCGGCAAGCTGCATCAAAAGAGGCTGCAAACTGTTGCGCCAACGTCCGGGCCACCAGCCGGCGGAAGGTGTCCCCCCACCATGCGGCCCAAGCGAACATCCGCCAGCGCAAGCCTCTGTGCGGCGTGGTGGAGCAATTGCATGTCCTCCTCTGAATCCAAGATTGGTGCAGCCCGACGGGCCAGGGGCCTCACCTCGGCGAGCGCGGCGCAAGTTGTTGACGAAAGCGTCACTGGCTCGTGCGGCTGGTGTTGGAGAACAGCTTCAGGGATTGGCACTCGCGGGCTCTGCGGTCTGCGGGCGGGATCCCGGAGTTCGCGCAGCGTCTCCTCGTTGCCTCGTGCCAGCGGCTCCGCCGTCAGTGCACGGGCCGCAGCCGAGAGTTCTCCTAAGTGCGCCAACGCCGCAGCCCGCTCGCCCCTCGCCTCAAGCGAGTCAGGCGGGGGCGGGCCGGATCTGGCTCCAGCCGGGGCCCGCTCCGGCTGCAGCAGCTGGGCCCACTCGCCCGCCCTGAACAAGCTCTTCGCTCGAGCTCAGCTGGGGGGATCCGCGCTTGGCCATGCAGCCGGGACAGCAGCATCCTGGGAGCCAGCAGGAACAGTTTCCATCCCACAGCTTCTCGTGCTGCCGCGGTCCCCGGCGTGTCCCGGATCAACCGGAGGCCGCTTCGGAGCGCAAAAGCAAGCAGGCCGCGCATCCTGACGTGGACCTCGCTGCAAGCCTCCGCGTCCGCACGCCGACATTGCAAAGCGTGCCAGGGCACGAAGACCGCGCTGCAGCGCAGCGTCCGCCAACTCGACATGGCGCCTGCTTGCCGCGCGCCGCCCCCGCGGCTCTGCGGCCTGCGCTTCGGTCGGCCTACGTCCATCGCTGGTCCGGCCTGCTCAGCGGCGGCCTCTCTTGCCTTTGCCGCCAGTGCCTTCTCCTGGCCTGAGCAACCTTGATGGCCCGGCGCCCGAGCCGTCGGAGGTCCTTGCTGCTTGCCCGTGCGCCTCCGAGCCCTCCCGCATGCCGGGCCGGTAGGTGTGCTGCATGTGGGGAGCTGGCCCCCGGATCAACAGCAGCATTGTGCATTTTTTCGGGTTGTGGGGAAAATGCCCTGGTGCCCGGGGTCCCCGAAGCGCCTACGAGCCGAGATGCTGGCGGAAAAAGGAGCGCGAAAAAAAAGAAAGGGAAAAAAACTCCGGGTACTTCGGACGTTGAGCTCGGGTGGGGTGGGGAGGACGAGGGGCGGGACGGACAACGAAGAAGCGCCCAGCATGGTCGCCTGCTTGGGAAAGGAGCGGCGCGCGAGACGCGGGATCAAGGTCAGCAAATGGACCTGCGGCATCTAACACCATTCCAGCAGCACACTGCCATTGCCAGGGCCTCTACCTTGATCAGGGCACAGTGGCTCATCCCAGCCCGGAGCGCGTACGCAGCCTCGGTCGCAGCCCCGCACGTTGGGCGCATGCTGTCCGCCCGCGGCGACCAGAACTGCCACATTGCCGGCAACGGCCGGGCGTCGCTTTTGGATCATGGGCAGGATGCCAGCCCAAGATGCCAAAGTGGGCCCGGCCCGCACTCGGCAGAATCAAGTTCGTGGGGCCCTTTCGTGCTCAGGAGCTGCCCCAGGCAGCGCAGCACCGCCATAGTGTGCTCACAGCCGACGTCAAGGGTTTGGCAAGGGGGCAAGACGCGCAGCAGGAAGTTGGCACGGCACCGTGCGGCACGGCAGGTTGGGCCGCGCGCTTCTCGTCTAGGAACGCCTGTGCACACGTGGCTGCCGATTGGGGGCCCGAAGATAGAGGGCCCGAAGACCACCAATCCTTGCTTGTTGGGATTGTGCGCGGTCCCGAAAGCCTCAACGCCTAGCGGCTGCGCACCACCTTTCCAAGCGCGAGTCATGTTGACCTGCATTCCGCCATGTGCTTGCAGGTTCGCCTGCAGGGCGTCGAAGATTGCACGCGCGCGACCGGCAGCGAAAGGATGCTGGCAAAAGCACGGCCTGCCTTGCAAACCGGGTGCTGCGCAAGCGCGAAGTTCGCTTTGTTCGACGTAAAAAGGTGCGCCGCTTGCACAAAGATAAATGTTTCGAATTTAACTTTCCGATGTCGTTGTCCCGATGGGACAGTAATGAGTAGCGGCAGCCCCGGCTTACTCAAAGCAAAGGAAAGCAAAGCAAAGCAACGCAAAAAACACGTGGTGCTCTGTTGAGTGCTCGCGCCACCCCGCATCCCCCGAAGAACGTGGAACCCTGGTGGAAGCCTGGTGGAACCCTCGTGGAAGCCTGGTGGAACCCTGACGCAACCCTCGTCCTCAAGGCCGCCCCGGATTTTCCCGGAGCCTATCTGGGGAGAAAAAAGTGACCGGCTCTGATCGGTGCTCAAGCAGCGACACGCCTGGACGGCCAACGTTGCCTTTACGAGCGGCGAAGTTTAACGCGCACACCAGCCAGAGCGGTGACGCCCGGCAGCCGTCGCCGCCGTCACAAACCCTGCCCAAAAGCCGCCGGCGCCACGCATTGCTCCCACTGCCCCGGCGGCCGCAGCCAGCACCGCGGAGCCCGGCGTCAACGGTCGAACTGCTTGCACTCCACGCGGCGTTGGGGCGCCGGCGGAGCGCAGCGGGGTCGCCACGTGCGAGGTTTTCCGATTTTCGGTTGCCCGAGCCCTTGCCAAACAAAATGCGCGCGTCTTCGATGACGCCCGCCGGTTCTGTCAATACACGTTCCAGGCACGCGGCGAACACGTTGTGACGTCCTGTTTTCGGATAAAAACAGCCTGCTGGCCAAGCTCCAGGAGTGCCGGCTGTGAGCAAGGTGGCGCCCTGGCGCCTGCTGTAAACTGGCCAGCATCTTCGCCAGCCTTGGAAAACCCGCATATACGGCAAGCGCTTCCTGCCAGCCCCCGCAGACGTCGCCGTCCCGACGTCTGGTGGCGCAATCGGCCCGACAGTGAGCGCAACCTGATCGTCTTTCAGTGCCGCATTGCTTCAGGAAGCGATTGCCAGGCGACGTTGCGCTCGCAGGCTAGCCCACATGCAAGCGCGGGGCTGGCGGCTATTTCGTTGAAAACGCCGTTGTCCCTTTTGCCAGAGTGCATGCAGGGCTGCGCTCCGGCGCCGATTGCCGCTGCCGCTGCACGTTGCGGCGCAAATGGGCACGGATACGGACCGCGCGTCGACCCACTAGGGGACCATGCCGTAGCTTGCCTGCGCAAAGGCTTGCTGGCACGCCGTGCCAAAACCTTCAAGCGCGCTTGGACGTGTCTCTCGGGAGGCTGTTGGCGGGCGTGTCACAGCAATGGCTCGCGCGAACGACAGCGGTGGCTGGGGTCGCTTCTGGCAACCGCCGTGTTTTGATGCCACGGTCGTTTCGCCGCTGGCGCGCAATGGACTGCGTGCGGGAGCGCCGGATGACGCATCCTGGCAGTTGGCGGTGCGTTGCAAGGAGGCCACTTATCTCGAGTTGTTGCAGCCGGGGCTCAGCGCCGAGCATCCTGGACCTTCCGCCTCCGGTCGCTGGGGCTGGCTTTGAGGCTGGCCGCTGCTGGAGCACGTTCACCCGAGGAGGCTCGCCGAGCCGCGCCCTTGCGTGGCTAGGGCTGGGCGGCTCCTGCCGCCGCCCTTTTCTTGTGAGCAGGCGCGCCCTGTGCGTTTTCCGTCTCACCGCGCTTTGCTGGAGCAACAAGGAGCTGGGAGAAAAAAAAAAGAAAAAAAAGCTGAGAGGTATTCCAGTGCACAATACCGCCTTAAGTCGTTTTACGCGCTGTGCTTGCCCACGCCTTCACATGAGTTTCCAGCAAGGACTTGGCAGAGGCAAACAGCAACGGCATGTCATGTGCTATCAGCAACGGGTTGCGAGGGCTGGGCCTCACAACCTCCCCCATGGTCGGAAAGACGGGAAACTGCTGAAAAAAATATCTGCTTCGCGATCTGACTATTATATGACCACATAGAATGAGAGAGTGGCATCGTCAAACAATTCCGAGCTAGTTGGTGGCTTAAGGGGGAACAACCCCCCAAAGGGAGCATTTCAATATTCACTCTCTAGTGGAGGGCAGAATCTGACTCGTGCCCAGCCGGGATTATGCTTGTCGGCAGGCGCGATGACTGCCATCTTTGCCAGTTGGCACTGAGAAGGTATCAAGTGCCTCGCATAGCCCGAGCAGGAACCGCAAGCACGGCGACAAATAGCAAAAGGAAGCAGGCAAGAACCATCCTACAGAACATCAGTATACACTCCTGGCTGGCACATCCTACGAAAAAAACTATCATAGACAATCCCACCTGATGAATGCTTGGCCCGCCGCTACGCGACAAGAAACGTTTGTTTTGGGGTCTCGGCCACGCGCCTCCCCCCCCCTTTTTTGTGGGTATGGCGGCATGTAGTTCGCCGGCAGTGCCGAACGTCCATGCGCAGCCAAGCTGGCTAGGCTACCCAATTTAATTTGTTCAGTTGGTCAAGCTGGACTTCGGCCACAACCGAGCGCGCAGTGAAAGCTCGGCTTGCTCCACTGGGCCGGCCGTGGCAGGCAACGGGCTGTGGAGGCATTCAAAATCGAGGAAGCCTTAGGAGGAAAATGTGTGTTTTTAAAGCCCGGGCCAGCCTGCCAGCATCGCAGCCCCAGATCGCTGCGGCTGTTCGAGCGGCGACGCCGGGCTGCTGCCAGCAAACCACTTGCTGCTCTGCGTACCGCACGCTTCGGAGGTGGCGGGATAATTGTGGATTCAACCCGCCTGCAAACTTGGCGTATTGTGGGAGGGCATCCAGGAGCAACCGCTGCGCCGCTCGCTTGCAACGTAAGAACGTGGTCGCAAACTCAGGTTATCCTTCCTCGGCATTGAAATGGGCGCCAGCTGCGGCAAAAGCGTGCCGTATGCAAACACGAAGCGTGGATGTTGTTCTCTTTGTTTTGCAGTTTGATACGCACATTTCGGGTCGGACATCGCAAGTGCGATTCCGGCGTTCATGGTTCATGCCTGCCCCAACAAGTGTTTGGAAGCAAACCTCTTTCTGCCTAAACGGTGCTTATGCACACACAGACACACACACGCGCGCGCACACACACACACACACACACCAATCAAGCGTAGCGCGCATTTGTGCCCAGTCTGTCGATGAACATTCCACAAAGGTTCATGGCAACCGAACGCCACAGATTCGCTTGTTGCCTCGCCACATTTGTGAGGAAAAAAAAAGAAAAAGAAAAAACGCGTCATGGGCGCAGAGGCTCGGGACACTGGATGCAGGCCGCCCTGTAGGTTTGGTTTGGGACCATCCCAAATGCACCCTCAGGACAGCTTGAGTGAACCTCGCATGGTACTTGCCCCAAACTTGCTCCAAAGACTGACGGCGCTGATATGTTTTGCCACCGCAAACCCGATGGCGCACGTCCAAACCCGGCGGCAGTGTCCGTCCACGCCGCTAGCATGCTCACAACCGACAGCAAAGAAGCAGCAGCCGCTGCAGCAGCAGCAGCAGCAGTAGCAACAGCAAGAATAAATAGCAACAGCAACAGCAACCAACAGCCAACAGGTAAGCAAGCAAGAAATGTCAAGCAATGAACTAATAGCAGGCAAGAGGCAACAAGCAATAAGCAAAACGCAACAGCCCCAGCAGCTGCAAGGGCCAAGCACCAGCCAAGCAACGGCTTGGCAAACAGCCGAACCGCCAAGCAGCGCACGTCAACGGCTTTCAGTTTACCCCAAAGGACCCGAAGCTCATCTGAGTCTTGTGCCCAACACACAATGCGTGACATGAAGCAGGTGCGCCAGTCTCTCTTTCTGCTCACGAGGGTCATGCGGTCGCGCAACCTGCCCACATGCTTTGGGCAGAAACGTTGGAACATGAAAGCAGTAAACTGGGCCGTACTCCTGAGATCTTGTCTCGGCCTGTCCGTAGCTTGCGCTGGAGCTCTTTCCACATATTTGCTCGTCCAAGCGTGCCTCTTTGACTAATTTTGCGCAATCCTTGGCACAACCACTAGGCTGAGTGGGCGCTAGATCAGAAGACACGGAATTCCCACAAGCCAACCAATCGAACAAGAGGAAGCGTGCGGTCGGGCAAGAGCTGCGGCAAAGACCAGCCAACAAGGAGCACCATCAACTTGCCGAAAGCAAACAACTCAAGACATGCAAGCTTGCCGATGCCGGTCACAAGTATGGCTCCTGATGGCCAACTGTCTGTTGTCACTCGTCGGTCTCATGCTCCATCCGGATCCACCAAACAGCGTCTAGGCGCAAGCACACAAGAGCGAGTTGTCCATCCTGTCATCTTCATCTTTGGCCTGGTTCGCAAGGCCCAGCAATGGGTTTTTGCACCCTCAGCAGCTCACCCTGTGCGGCTGACAAAGTGGCGCGGGTCCACCCGCAGCCATTTTGGCTTTGCTTCTGCTGAAACCAACCCCTTGCAATTTGTCAACCGGTTTTTCGGTCACCACCACTGTGCAAATGCTGAAAACGACCTTGCAGCACGTCTGCGCAGAAACTGAAAATAGCTGGCCATTTGCGCTTGCAAAGCAGTTTTTCATTTCTTTAAACGTTTTGGAACGTTTGGCTCCACTTGTCATCTTAAGAAGTTGGTTTTAAACCAAGCCAAGCTACTTCTGCCTTGCAGAAGGTGTGGCTGACGCTTGGCCCACGTGGCCGACGAAAGCACACAGCACTGATGGAGGTTTCAGTCCTCCCTGCGTCGTTTTGATTCTTCGAGCCTGCTCACCAAACCCGGTGTCTGTTTTAGCACCAAGTGAAAACACATCCTCTGTGCGTTTGCATGGTGGGTTTTCTTCAGTTTCCTTTGGTGGAAGCAGTGCGGCCCCACAGGGAAGCGAGCAGCGTCCGTTTTACAACCAGTGCCCTCTGCCTGTATATGCTCCGGAACAACATGCTTTGATGTCGCTTGCGGAAATGGTATGGGAATAGCTAACAACATCTTCGCATGGCATGAGTTCGATCGTCCACACAAATTGCTAGAGCCCTCTCAAGAGGCCAATGGGCGGCAATGGCTTACACTCAAAACAGCTGCTGAAGCTGAGCAACTTCATGCCCAGAAAGCAGAAGGCTTCCGCCAAGCCTAAAACAAGCACCAACCTCAGCCTAACCCGCAACAACTTCAAGCACAGGTCTGCCCCACGTCCACACGTCTCCCGGAGTGCTGTTGAATCGGCACCTTGGACCAGATCAATGTGAGTCTCAAGTGTACCACGTAATTCTAAGGGACGCTTGGAAAACAGGCCGCCCATTCTTCGAGGTTCCTCTTTGCCCTTTTCGCGGACACTTCAGTCCGCTTTTTCATTTTGTTTCACTTGGCCAATGCATTTTTCAGCTTGCTTCGCCAATGCATGTTAGCCTCAATTTTGGGCAGCCACAGTTTTCTGGGTTGTTCACTTATGTGAGCGCCAGACAGGTCTCTGAGAGTGATGGTTTTGAGTGTCGAATTTGGGCGTTGGCCCGCGAAGATGGCCCCAGCCTGCATTCAAACTGCTATGAATTGAAGTGTGTCTTAAAATATCCCCCCCAAAATACATGGGATTTCCTTCGCTTCTCCTTAGCACTGCCTTGAGCCTCGAATGCGAACTTCCAGCGTGAAGCAAAAAAGCCACGCGAAGACAGATGGAGTCAGGGGGCCCGCATCATGTGTCTTTCCGCGTCTGAAAGCCATTTTTCGAACTCATTCAACAGGTCACTAAGTGCAGAAATTGAGTCTCAAAATTGAAGTGTCGAAGACACGTTGAACAGTAGGCCCAATCTTTTCCCGTGACCCTGCATTTTTTTCTCGTGTGGTGCCGGGTAAGAGTTAACTCGATTCAAAGGTTGTACTCTTTCGGACATCAGACATGTGCTGTTGGGGGTTCAGTCTCAAAGCAAACCAGCCCAGCGTGCCCAATACAAAAGCAAAGATTCTTGGTCTTTCCTCGCCATGCGTGCAATCAGCTCGCACCACTTGAGCTTTCCAAAAAGGATTAGGTGTGCTTGTCAAGCTCGATCTTTGGTCAAAAATCTTAGTGTTCAGGCTGAGCTTGCTTCTTTTTGGCCCGGTGGGTCAAACACATGTCTGTGTGTGTTTGAGGCGTTAAACTCAGCCTAAACCCTAAGAACTCTGAGACCACATCGCATTCACACATCTGGAAATTGCAAACCTACAAACCTGCATGAGTATACACTATTATTTTCGCACTTTTGCACGCTGGATTCTGCTGCAATCTTTTGTGCACGCACTTCTGCCACTCAAACTGATTCAACCTAAACCCTAAGTGAGAACAAAATCGTACGAAGCAAGCATTGGCTTTGGCGAAGCAACACAGCAAAACATGCAAACGGAAAAAAAAAAACGGATTCGAGGGAGGCTGCGCAAACTTCAATTTCAAACAGCAGTAAACAGCCCCTGCTTTGGGCCCTGGAAGTTGTCACCCCAAGCCCAGAACCAAACCTGAAACTGCCCTCCACTTTGCTTCACATGACTTGACTCGGTGATCTGTGTGTTTGTGTGTGAGTTGAGAGGCACTCCAAAAGCGCAATGTTTCACCCCCGCCCTCCAAGCCAAAGCACAACCTACAATCACAAACGGCCCCACCGTAGCAGCTCATCTGTTCAAGCCAAGGCATCCTGCGCCCAAACCACGGTGCAAGCCGCAACAAGTGACGCAGCCTCGTCTTTTCTCGAATTCAGTGCTAGATCTCTTTCTCGTGCGATCACACTAGAAAAACAATGACCCTAAAAACCGAATCAAACAACGCAAAATTACACTGCAGATCCAACTTCTGGGCAGGCGCAACCAAACCTGAGCCCAGACCAAACCTCCAAAGTCACCAGACCCAGACCCCTAAAACAGTCGGTGTGCCTTCGGTTTGAAGCCAACAGCACCGCCGTGAAACAGAATGGGCCGAGGCCCGTCAGAATGCTCAACTTTGTTGCGTCGTCTGTGTGTGTGTGTGAAGTCCAACTGCGGGTCCAGGGATTTAAGCCCGAGCACTCTGCAAACTCAACCACTACTTGCACTCACTAACATTGGTGATTTAACCTAAATTGCAATCAAAAAGCAGTGTGAAATCAACCAAGTTTAGCAACTAGTGACATCATGATGCAAATACAAAAGGATTGCCAGCAAGCGGACCGTCACAAAGCAAGTAAGCGGAAAACAGGACTGCCTCACAACGGACTTGGGCAAGTCTAACTTCCAGGCACGCTGCACAACACGCCACATCTCGCATGACCTTCAATATCAACACCTTCGAACCCCGCTGTGTGCCAAGCACAACAACCAGTCTGTTTTGTTGTTTGTTTGTTTGTTTGTTTCTGTGTTGTTGGCTCTTTGTCCCCAAATGGCAGAATCAGCTCTCATTCTTCAATCATGCACTTGATAGCGCATAGGGTGAAGAGTGGCCAGAGTCACCGAACCCTACTGCCGGAGTCGAGTTGGATACCTCCAAGCACCCCAGCGACCGCCAGATTCACTCAGTTCACTCCACTCCCGACCCACCCAGCTACCAAAACCCACTACTTCATCGCTCCAGGCATGCTATCCCAACCTCAATGCCGGCTGGCCCATGAACCCAGTAATCTGGGCTAAACCCATAAACCATGCTCCTCCCAGAAACACAATGAGGCAAGGCCTGTCGTACGTTCTTAAAGCTGTGCAGAAGTGAATCCAACTTCACTCAAATCTGTGGTTCAGCCCAAGCCCTACGAACCCTGAGTATTGTCAGCTCGTACTGCCACATCTCGCATGACCTTCAATATAAAAACCATGGAACGCCCGCTGGTTCGAAGAATTGGATCCACTTCTGTACAACTCTAACGTAGCACAGGCCTCGTCTCATTGTGTTTCTGGGCGGAGCATAGCTCACTGAGATGGGCTATTGATACCGGGTTCATGGGGCCAGCCGAAAAGAACCATCACTGCCTGCTTTCACAAAACATGGGCAAGCCTGCAAGCGAGCTTTTACCTCACCTGTACACGGCCAACAAAAAGCACCCACTCAATTCCACGGCTTAGCCCAAGCCCTGAAACCTGCTTGTGAGTACCTGGCCTCAGAGTGACCCAGGCCACGTTAACTTCGGCGAAAAGTCTGCGAAACTTATTTGTGCACCTGGTCCTTCATTGCTTGCGCGCCTTCCATAGCAGCATGTTAAGGCATGTCGCACTGCTCCTAGCTTGAACCCAAACATGAAACCTCAAAGAACAAAGCTCGTCCGAAGCGGCCGCAGTTCTTTTCACCGGGATTGCTGAAAGTTGCACTGCTTCCAGGGCACTAGTGCGCCTGGAGCAGGAGGCACATTGACCCCCCGAAATGTGAAAAGGCAAGACAATGCGTGTCCTTGCGGGTAAATGCAGTGCTTGGGGGGGCGCGGCACGCGTGCCCACGCCCCAAGGTCCGGAGACCGACAGTCCGGAGACTCGAGGTCCGGAGACCGATGTTGGTCCGGAGACCTAGTCCGGAGACCACGGTGCCCGGAGGCGACCCACGAAAGTGCAGAGAAACTGCCGTCTATCCTGGCAAAGCCTGGCATAGGGCAATGCAGGGTGGGTGGGTGGGTTTCGAAATGAAACCGCAGGTTTGGGTCAAGGCTAGGAGCAAAACGGCAAATTCACCACATGCCCTAAACACAAGGGAAAAGAAACCCTAAGCGTTAAGGCATGTCGCACTGCTGACAAGGCAACGGCAGAAAAGGGCTCGGAAGGCCAAGTCGGATGCAGGCTAGGCTGGCTCAGCGACGATGGAAGCTGCTGCCAAATGTTCCGGACGCCAGGGCGCATGCATCGGACACAGTTGAATGCCTCGGCCCGACATCGCCAGGCTTGCAGGGCTGAAGCGCATGCGATTTTCAGGGCGATGGCTGAATCGGGCCAATCGACCTCTGCTGAAATCGTCTGCCCAATCATTGCGCCTTCCTGGAACGTGCGTTGGCTGCAGCAGCACATTGTGAGCGTGAGCCCAGAAGGCTGTTAACTGCACAAAAAGTTGCAACGGCCATGAGGTCGTGAACAATTTGTTAAGGCTTGCTTCCGTGGCGGAATTGTCCGTGCCGGACGGCATGCTAAACGAGTAGTGCCCACCACCAATGTGGCTGTGGGTTGCTTGCAGCAGTGCTAGCTGTGCAAGTGTTTCAAAGCATGCGATATACCGCTGTGCTGGCTTGACCAGGCAAGGCCACACGGCTCTTATGTCTTGCATGTTCCATGTCTCGGCGAACCACACCACTTGGGAGGATGTGATTGCCCAGCCCCCAATCCCCACCATTTCATCTTCAGCACACGCGTCGGCGGCAGCCAGAGCTTGCAGCTGGCGTGGCCGCGCCAACGGCTGAGTGGGCGAGCGTCGAAAGCACGACGCCAGCCAAGTAAGGCACTGTTGACTTGACTTGGAAAGGCTGGTGTATGGGTTGTTGGGGTCCGCGATGCGCACCCATGTGGGCTTGCTAGTGCCAGGCACTCGCGGAATGTCCTCAAGGCAATGCAAGGTGCGGCCTGAAATTTCCAAGATTTTGGAGCCCGCTGTGATCCACAATCCCGGCAGGCTGTGACTAGTTTTGAGGTCCCTTGACAAGGATGCTCGAAAGGCCGACCACATTTGCGGTGGGATTGAGTGCATGGAGCCTGGTGGGCTGTTGAGGTCCGCGTAAAGCGGTGCCAGCCAGGACCTGAGGTGCAGGGCAATGCTGGTGGCCCAAATCAGCAGGCCTATGCACTGCTCGAGTGTCTTGCGGGGCACACGTCGGCTTCCCAGCAGGGATTTGATCAAGGCGTCCAGCTTGGCCAGTTTTGAGGACATGAGCTGAATGGTGTCGTGAGAGAAGTGGATCTCCCAACCGCACCAAACCAGGCTATCCTGGAATTGCACCTTTTTCCACGAAATGGGTGCTGCAATGGCACAAAAGAAGAGCACCACCAAGGCAAACATGTCTGGCGCGCTATCCCGGACGAGTGCACAGAGCAGGTCGTCCACAAAGAGAAATGCTTTGTGCGGCTTCCAGGCTAGCAACCCATGCACTTGACGAAGCAAGAAAGCGCCGGTGCGCTGCCACCAGAAGGCCGAGAAACGGCCCCCCAAAATGGCACACCCTGTAGTGGTAGAGCTTCCCTTGAAAGGCGAAGAGAAGAAGGCCATGTTCCTCTGGGCGCACCTGCACTTGTTTGTGTGCGGCTTTAAAGTCAATGCTGGCGCCGATGAAGGCACCTGGAGTGTCCTCTGGCTGTGTGGACAGCGCCAAATCAGAGGCCATGGGCAAGCTAAGGCGCTCTGGCAAATGGCATCTGGTGTTGACCTGGCACACGGTGCTATCCAAGACAAGGCGAGGTTCTTTGCCTTCGGCGAACACGAAATTGCCTAAGGGCCATTTTTCCCGAGCGTCGGCTATGCTAAGGCTGGTTTCAACAATCCAGTTGTTAGCAATTTCCTTGCGCAGCAAACCTTGCACGGTTTCTGGCTCGTCTTCGGCCATCTTCCAGTTGCCTTCACAAATTTCCAGATCCGGCTGCGGCATGGAGTCTGGCTTTTTTGCTGGCCATTGAAGGCTTGGAGGCAAGGCTGATACGGCTCCTGTCGGCACTCCGTGCTGCAAAAATGGAAGGAGGGCCATGTCCGGGTCACCCCAAGATTTGGCCAGGGCATGCAGCAGGTGGAGTCGGTATGGCTGTCCTGCTTCGGGGCTCATCTCTGGAGGGCAGGGCAGTTTTAACGCGGTATACGCTAGAGTTGCCGCTTCCAGGCTTTCGGAGGGCGAGAGTGGGCAGCCCGAGGAACCGCTGTTGACGTGTGCACTGGATGCATGAGCGCAAACGGCCTGGCGACTGCCTGCAAAGGGTGCTCGGGTTTGGGGAGACACCAATCCACTGAGGAGTGCATTCCTGCTCCATCGCAGGTGGGGAGTCTGCAAGGCGCCAAGGTGACGGTGCTAGGGCAGTTAGAGTGTAGCGGCAGCGCTAGCCGGAAGGAGCCTGTTTTACTTACCCTTCCTATGCCTATTTGGGCCAATTGCGGTATTCTGCAGTCAGTGTGCTGAGGTATACCCCTTGTTCCTTCACCCCTGCAATACTCTGATGCTTGTGGGGGTGATTGCAGCGGCCCTGCAGGCCTGTACCTTCGAACTGTTGCTGCCGAATGCCCATGACTTAGCGAATGCTTTGTCGTGCATGCAGGCGTCTACCCACACCAGGGCACACTGGTGATCGTTTGGAAGTTGGCCTCTTCCAACCAGGACATGGCTGATGGTGGCTGCTCCCAAATGCCGACGCCCCCTTTGGAGACCACTGCTCTGAACAGGGCTCTACCCCGGCTGTGGATGGTTTTGCTATCCTGCAATTTTTTACGCTGTGTGGGCGAAAGGCCGGGGACTCCGTCCATGTGCCGCGGCGTTCTCAAGGCTTTGGGCCCGCCCGGGCGAAGTTTGAGTCTGGAGTACTCTTTGCAAGGCGGGGCAAGCATGATCAGGGCCACGATTCCTAACCAGCAGAGTCTGAGGAGTGCCTCGAAGACGCTGTTATCCAGGATGTTGTGCGTTGCATCCCCATCAAGGTCAAAAGGCTCAAAGCAGTCAAGGCCGAGGCTAATTGCGGCTGACGTCACTGGGTGCAGTCTACCTGCAAACACGTCCAAAAAGAGTCGCTTGGAGGCTGGGTGCAAGTGCGAGTCCGATGCGCTTGTGCGGGCGCATGTGGCGCAGGCTCAGGGCTGGGCTTGCTATGGTGTGTTGCAGGCAAGGCTGGCGTCAGGGCCGTTCGCCCTGGCCCCTGTGAGGGTGAACACGGTTCATGAGTCCCGTCGTGGGGCAAGGCCGGCGGAGGCATGGCTGCCCGATCCTGCGCCGGTCCAAGATCCGGGCTGTTTCACGTGTGTTTATTGTGGTCCATTGCGGGGTGCTTTTGCTGGCAACCTACTATGGCACACACGTGGGCGAAAGGGCAGTGGTCATTAGTGCAACTGCCTGTCTGGTAACGCCGGCAAACCTCTCTACCTTTATATGTAGTGCACCAATCTGCCTTGGGCTTTGGCGAAGGAGAGGCTCCTTTGGATTTGCCCTTGCCTTTCTTGGCGGGGCGTGAAGGCATGCGGGTCGGCTTAAGGTCGCGCTTGGGCGCCCTTTGTCTTGGTGTTGCCGGGCGTGGAGGCGCTGGCACGGATGGCTTGGATATTTTGGGGCGCAGTTGTAGAAGGCTGTGCACATCGTTTCTCATGTGCGTCAGTTCGTACAAGGCATCATCCAGGGACCATTGCTGCCCCAGAAGGTCGGATATGGCTGCCCAGAGCTTGCGATCGGCCGACAGAAGCTCTTGGGTATTCACCGTGCAAAGGCCTAGGTTCGGATCTGGCTGTGTGAGACACAAATCGGCTATCTTCTTGTCGAAGGCCTTGAGGTTAGACAGGTGCGCTGCTTGGCACAGGGCTAGGGCATTGCGAAACACTGTCTGGATACGGGTGAGCCACCCCGCTGCCAGCGAGTGCTCCACAGAGACCTCTGGCGTGTCGTCGAAAAAGGCCTGGCTCAGGAGCTGCAACTCCGAGCGGACCGCTCGGGCTGACTTTGCTTCCCCTGGTATTGCCGTGATGAAAGGCGATATTGCCAGGGCACCCACTTCAGGGATTGTCCGGGCTTCAGGCCCTCGTGCACGAGGCTCAGAAGGCGAATGGACGGCGTGGTGTCCGCGTCCAGCAGCTCGCCTGGGTAGTTGGATTTGAAGGCTTCTATCAGGCTGGACACGCGTTCGGATGTGAGCTTGGGTGGCAAATGCTCTGCCCAAGATGCGAGTTGATTGGGCTGCATGCATGGCGATCCGGAACTGGCGGCTGGTTCGGGAGGCTCTGAGCGCAGGCTGAGCCGATGGCATTCGGCTAGGGCTTTTGTCAAGAGACGGCAAGGTGACGTCCCGTGGGACGCTATGCACCGAACCCTCAAGCTGTAATACCAACCACGTAGAAAGGTGTATACGGACGATGCCGTTATAGCCGAACCCGTGTAAACGTTGTAAGGGAGAAGGAATGATAGTTACAACAGTAGTCCTGACAAATGCAGCGCAAGCGAAGTGTTTTCGCTCTCAATGCCGATCACGTATGTATGCAGTCACACATCAGATCTTGAACCTCAATTGTGTCTTGAGCCAAATGGCGATCTATGGAACTTGGGAAGCAACACCAACAAGGACCTCAGAACAGCTACCCAATTTCGGCACGGGGCCTAGAGGGTTTTAACATCCCCCATTTGGGTCGCATTGTTCATCATGCGGTCCAAACATCACAAAACGTTCCACTGGCCACGGCTTCAACTACGAAATCGTGTCGTGCATTCTTTTACTTGCTATCACTACACCGTTCATTCGCTGTGAAACATGCCGGGTTCGATTGTACGAAAAGTGAAACATTCATCCTCCAATCGAAGCACACATCCATATGCAGGTGTATATAATACACAATCGTCGCGTCATTTGACCACCAATGAACAATCCAGCTGCCGCATTTGCGCATCGCGCAGCTGTCATCCATAAATGGGTTGGCCGAAAAAATCCACCAGAGGCGCCTGCTCGCAATCGGTCTGCATAATTCCGGCAAAGAAACATCGGTGAGTAATCAATGCAAATCATAGCCATTCCAGATACCATGGACAATGCATAAATAATGAAAAGATATCATCTATAAGGTAATAGTTCCATCCATGAATATCCAGAGCGTCATAGTCATCGGAATATGTAACCATGTACACACCCAATCATCTTGGACACATGAATATAAATCATGACATAAGTCGTTCCACCGAAACAGTGTCGATGTGACGCAAGTAACAGATGGGGACTGACCCACATCGTACCGCAATCAGCATCTTCACGAAGCATACCTGTCCCCAATGGACAGCCTATGGGTACGTCGGCGGAACTCCTCGTCCAAGTTCTTCTGGGCTTCTCGTGCCCGGACACACTTCTTGTTGTAGTCCTCTGGCAACCAGTGCCCTTTCCGAAGGCACCAATCCAGCAGGGGTGTGTCGCATTTGTTCGGGTCGATGGCCGAGATGATGGCGCTCACGTTGACCGTGTAACCATTCTTGCCAAGGTTTAGGCCATCCCTCACGAATGATATATACTTACAGTTGAAAGCTAGTGCAAAACATCTGAAAATAATATCACCCACCGGGTGCACTCGGTCCTTGACCAGGAGCTTCATTTCTTCCTTGGTGACATCGAGGATTCTCGCTGCAATCCACAGCTTGTAGAATGTGTAAAGTCCCTCGCATTTGTTCACCATCATACGAATATATTCGTCACGCTCCTCAACCGATCGGAAGGCTCTTGTCCGAACATTCTCCGATTGAGAAATCTTCGTTATTGTTGATGGCAAAAGTATACCTTCCTGATCATGCTCAGTGATGTTGGGGTACCTCTTGAAATCATTGTGATAAGGGCAGCCCGGATTCCCGTCGAGTCCGGCATTCATCGTTCTCTCCTCTCCACCTTCAAACATCCCCCACATCTTGGACAGCTGGAGTGCGATAAATCCTGCCATGTACTGAGCCTCATGCGGCTCGTCAAGGCAGATCGCCATCCGTTGGGAACTTATAATGTCCCGTGACGCCAGATCGGTGTCGCGGTAATGCCAACCGCTGTCTTCTTCTTCTGACGCATAGCCGGATGTATCTCCTTGCGTGTCCATGTCGTCATCTTCTCCCGGAACTTCCTCCGCTTCGTCTTCATCCTCCTGTGCTGCCGCATCGTGGTTAGCTTCTTCCTGTGCACGCCTGGCATCTCCAGAGACGTTGGGGTTTTGGTTGTCCTCCTCGTCATCGGATTTGATGTGAATGTAGTATCTTCCGATGGAGATCAGTTGTGCCTCGCACTCCAGGCATAAGCAGAAGCAGGTAGGGATCGCGGTCGCACATGATGGACATATCCGGCACCTCAGTCCTTCCCATGTCTCATCATTCAGGATGACGACTTTGCTGATTTCGTCCCGGACCTCGTTGACCTGTGCATTGAACTCTTCCATCTTGTTGATTCGATAGAGTTCGCAGGCACGATTAACCATGTCAACGATGTAGTGCAGATTATCGGCACCTGTCTCAGTCTCCGGCATCCTCTCGCTGATCTTTGCGACGTTCTGGAGGAACATCGCAGCCGACTCTTGGGACGAGTTGACAAAGCCAGGGCAGATCTCGTTCTCCACACACTTCGAGTACGCCCTCTTGATGTCAGCGTACTCCAGGCGCTTCCCTCCGTTGCTTTTGCCAATCCAAATGGACTTGACCTCATAGAACGGGATCACGTCAAAGACCATGAAAGTCCCATTAGCCGCGACTCCAGCCCCATACCGCGCGAGGGTTGCACTGGGAATATAGATGATCGCAATCGGATCCCCTCTCCTCACGTTCCGTAGCGTTGTCTTCGTCGCCACGTTCATCTCATCCCATGGAGCAAACGCCCCGAAGTGCAGTGCTAGCCTGTTACCGCCATCGATTCCGCCGGGGACTAGCCCACAGCGTACGATGCTTGGCAGGTTTTCCACATACGTCACATGGAATGCTCCTCCGAGAGTATCACCCATTCTTGCGGAATACCTATTCGCCAGTGCGGATGAGCTCATGAATCCAAAATCACTGTGACCGGTTGTGACTCGGATGCACCAAGGTCTGTACCATCCATCGCATCTGTTGAACATCCTGTCGATGTCGTCCCGATCCACGCCAGCTTCGGTCATTTCCTCCCTGGCTGCCCTCGTGTCGTTCGGGTTCATGATGCTCGGAAACCTTGCTGCCAAAACCTGGAATCTCGATTTTCTGCTTCCGGATTCCTGCCACTTGATCACCTCCATGATGCCCATGTATCGTTTCGCTCTCGTGGTGTATGGTGGGAATATGTCGTTGTTCCGGTCGTCAATGACAGCATCAATGTCGACCCATCCACCCTCGTCGCACCTGAAAGCACTTCCTCGGCAATTGCCGATCTTGTGTCGAAGGACTCTGCATAGGTCGTGAGATAGCTGGTTTGCTTGGTCCCTTGTAGTAAATACCGAGCGATCATCACCAATCCTGCATAGTGGAGCACCGTCGAAAGGAGCAATGCAGAAGTTGACACTCTTGCCAAGTTGCATCACGTCCACTTGCTCAAGGATTGCACCTTTGGAAAAGTATTTGGGGTCAACGATGGACGCATACGCCCATGGCAAGTGCACATCACTCACATCGCCATACTTCGGGATGTAGCACGGGATGGTGTCGCATCCCCTCTCAAGCGTCTTCTTGAATGTCCTGCTGTCCCCGCACGGGTTGTAGGTGAGGTCGACGCCACCACATTGTAGCTCTCCTCCCTCAGCCGTGTCAGCCCTCTCCACCAAATTAATAGTGTAGCTGTACATCTCAATTGTTTCTTTCCCTGCTTGTCCCCCTTTCTTTCTTTCCTTGGACGTTGATGAGGACGGTTCCCCCGTATCCCCCATGTCTTCATCAGATGAAACAGGGTCACTGCTGAGTAGCTCTCGGAGCACCCTCATCGCCTTCTCATTTCCAGCAGCCTCCTCAATGTCCTTGCAGTCGCCGTCGTGGGCCAGGTTCGCGCACTTCTTACAGATCCCCATATCTCCCATGCACTTCTCCATTGACTCCAGGAATCCTAGTGCCGCTCTCCGCCCGTCGATCACTCGCTGCTTCTTGTCTTCCTTCTCAGTATTGGTTTGAGAACTTCGACTCGGGTCTGGTGCTTGACCAAGACCCTCATCTTCGCCCTCCGTGGCCTTTCTCTTGGAACCTTGTGCAGAGGGCTCGGTGATCAGGGATCGTGGATGTCTGGGCTTGACCTTGTTCATGATGTCAAGCACCTCCTTCGTGGGCACGCCGAGCTGTGCGGGCGGTCTGTTCCGCTTTCTGTTCTGGCCCGTCGTGTGGGTCACGTTCCCAGCGAGGTGTCGCACTATTGACTGCTCGAACTCCCTCTTGATCTTCCATGCATCCTTCCACAGTGGCAGTTCGTGCTGGAAGTACGACATCACCTCAAAGAATCCCAACACCATCTCGACGACGTCTCCCAAGGATTCCTCGTTCGTGGTTTGTCCCAGGAGTTCATACATCGTTCCTTGGTCGAGCACACTCTTGATCCAGGACGAATATGCCACATTGCCAAGATCCTTGCCTATCAAGAAGATGGACATCCTCTCCTCGACTCCCTCGGAATTCTTGCACACGATCACATCCCGGGATGCGAACAATTGCTTCCCGTGACCGTTGTTGTAGAACTGCGCTGCTTGATCCACAGTCATGCTCACGAATCCCACGTGAGAAAGCTCCTTCTTCAGCCTTGAATACGCGAGCTCCCGTTTGATCGTGATCATGGCCTGGATATTGTTGACGTCCACCATGAGGTTTTGAAGGTCGGGGATTGCCACCACGCATTCCGCGAAGAGGCGCGTGTACATTTTCTTCCCATCGATAGACATTGCAATACCGTTCGTGTCCGCGTTCCAGTTCGCGCAACAGTTCACGCAAGAAGAGGGATTGTACTTCGAAATCGGTCCGAGCACCTTCGACTTGCTCATCTGCATCTCTTTAGCGCAAAGTTCGCAGATAAACTTGCTGAGCTCCGTGACCGTATACCATCGAAGACGTGGATCACCGACATCGGCTTTCCCAAAAGCGTCCTGCTCGCCGTGTCCTTCATCTTGCTGCTCTTGTTTCCTCTTCGACTGTGCAGTGAAGGTCGGCATGTACTCGAATTTCACCTTCGATTCCTCCATGTTCTTCGGGATGTTGAATCGAAGGTCGGGCTCGTTTATGCACGTCCCCTCCAGCTCACACACAAACGCGTTGCTTGGTGCGACCGCATCGATGGATTTCTCAATCAGCTGTCGCTTCAGGAGGAAGTGTTGCAAGTTCGAGCTCCCAGGGATTTTGTAGTTCTTTCCTGTGAGCGCATGGACCACGCGCCACAGGCGATCGTTCTCGGTCACCAGCGCGCCTGCCGCCTTGCAGATCTCGCTAACCTTGTTGGCGATCGTCCCCAATTCCCCTCTTCCACCATGGAAAGCAACATCGCGATTCACGCACACCACGACCAGGCCCTTGCATGTGTTGACGAGGTCAGATATCGCCTTCTGCAGGAAGTCGATGATGGGGTTGGCGGTCACCTGCCATCCGCATCCTCTCATGCACACCCAATCATATAGCGACATCCAGATGTGCACCGACATTGGTGAGTCATCCATGTCTCGCCTCCGCCGTTCAGCGAGGAGCTTATCCAGCTTCTGCAATCGGGAGATGATATTCAACGTGTCGTTGGGTGAGGAGACTTGCTCACTCGACCCATAGTATGATCTCTCCTCGATGTTTGTCCATCCCTGTTCGTTGACCATCATCTGGAAGGTCTTCGTGCTCCCTTTCGAGTTGACGGCCCTCAGGGGCCAATCCAGGACCAAGAAGCTCTTCTTGTGGATCATCATGTCGCGAATCGTCGCCCCGCCAATGGGGCTCCTTTCTGCCTATTGATAATCCGGTTCAACTGTCCAGGTGCGTTGTCCGGGTTCTTCTCCGCCTGAATCAACGCGTTGATGGCTTTGGCGCCCGGAAGGCGTCCAGTAATCAAGCATCCTGTTTGGGCACACAAGAAAGCATACAGCTGTAGCCATGCCGCATTTCCCTTTCCAACATAGGAAAGAATGATCTTCTCCGCGCTGGTCTTCTCCTCGAAGTGCAATAGCGAAGAGGTCAGGCATCTCAGCATACACTCCCAATACGTTGCCTTCTTGCCTTCTGCAAGACACGGCCCAAATACAGTTTGTATGATTGGGTACCCCGTATTGTTGTCTATGTTGAATTTCACATTGACAGTCGCGCCGCCCAAAGTGGTACCCCATTCGAATGAAGTGTAGGTATCGTGTCCAGCAGTTGGGTTGATAATTACCCATCTGTCGTCGTCACCGCCAGAGTTCATTCGGAAAATGGAGTCGATGATCTCGTTGTCGATATTGACAGCATCGCTGGCTTGCGACCCCCCACTTGGAGCTCCCGGCTGGGGGACTGACCCACCAGCGGTTTGACTCCTTTGCCCGGAGCTTGATGCCGACTTCTGCTGTCGCTCCGTCTTGCGTGGCGGCTCCGTCTTCGATGAGCCCATCACCCACCATGTCGGCTCTTCCCCAACCACGAAATCCTCGGGGTACTTCTCCAGTTCCCTCTCGATTTCATGAATCGTGCAGTATTTATTCTGGAAGAATTCGATCATGACGTCCTTCTCGGCCTTCTTCTCGATCTCTTTCATCCAGCTTACCCACTTGCGCCGATCTTGGTTCTCAGCGGCCCTGTCAGCCGCGTGCGGTGCCAAACTGATGGAGTTGATGTTCATCGCAGGCAGCTTCGACTCATAGATCATATAGATGCACCATAGGAAATCCCTGGCGTACTCAATCTCCCGGTAGAGATCGTTCAGCTCCCTTTTGTCTGGACGGAAATAAGCTGTATACGACTGATCTTTGGAGTCCTTCTCACCGAGCAATGGCTGCAATCTCCTCATGATGAAAGAGACGCACATGAGCGAATTGACCGCTCCGATGCACGCGTCAGAGATGTCACTGGGGGTTGACCCACAGATCATCCAGCGCAATAGGTTGTTCTGGCTGGCATTCTCATCCCTCCTCAGTGCATATGCGAGGTTCTTCATCGATGCCTGCAGCTCATTCTGGTAGACCAACCCAAGGTCCCAATTCTTCTGGTAGTCGTCCTTGGAACCACGACCGTAGGAGTCGATCTTGGGAGCCTTGATCACGCTCAACGTGAACACTTTCCCCCAGTTTCGATCTCTGTACCTTGTAATTCTCCGATCGTGCCTCTCAAACTCTGCAGTCGTCTGGAACTCCTCGGAGCTCCTCCACCTTCTCGATGACGATGCCCTAGATGACTCGTCGCTGATGAATTCTTTGTACACCTCCCCAACCGGGGTGTCCTGGTGGAACGCAGCTTTGAACGACCGTTCATCGTTGTCCTCGGCCACGCCTAGTGCAAGATCCCAGATGTTCGCGATTGATCTCAACATATCCGCCCCTTCCATGCAGTACTTGGTTACGTTGAGCAACTCGGGGTTCTTCGCCAGCATCGTTGCCTCACCGCAAAGTTGGTTCTGCGCCGACACGATCTTCTTTCCCTTGCTGCAGAATTCCCTCCATCCAAGCATGCATTCGTCGGCAGAAAGCTGTCCGAAAACTTTGCTGATGAACTCTAGGGCAACCCTCATAGACTGCCCTTCACCTTTCATCATCCCGCGGCCCTTGGCAGAGTAGTACGCAGAGTATGCATAAATAGCGGGGACGCCTATGTCCTCGATACACTTCACGCACATACCCAGGTCGCTGCTCATCTCCATCCTCTTGGGTATCCTCTTGCCTTCCTCGATGGCGTTCTTCACCAAATTTCCCAAGAAGATCGCTGCTTGCCTAGATTTCCCAACAGGCACGCAGAAGAACTCATTTGCATTGACGACATTCGGATTGGCAGTCATCTTGATGATATTCTCCAGACCCAGGAAAATCCAAAATAAGCAGCTGCAATTGAAGCCACGGAATTGTCCCAATGCGATCCCAGCTTCAGATTGAGGTGACGAACTCGTCCAGCTCCTCCTTGAAGCCTGGGGTTTGGGACTGACCCAGCTCCCCGTATGCACCAGAGGTTCGGGACTGGCCCAGCACCTCGGTTGTGCAGTTGGGGTGGTGCAGATTTCGCTCGCAGTAGCTTGGTGCTTCCGCGATCTCCTTCGCGTAATGCAAGCAAGAGCGAGTTTCAACGGTGCCGGTTTGAGGCACCTTGCTCGAGCACGAAAACGGAGAAGGATCACACCCACAATTATAGACGTGTACAACTGGGTTTCTTTGGTTTCACGACCAGCACAAGGTCCATGCTCATGGTTTCCATTGCATTTCTTAGACAACGAGCCACCAAGTTCAAAGTTCCATGATACAACTCTCCATGGTTTCTTGATTGGCATTGGTTTCTTTGCATATCTTTGTTTCAAGCCATAGCGACACCCATCAAACTCGTGACTAGTCCCATCATGCACGACCTCATGCAGTCTCTCATCTTTCCAATAATCACAACTTCCAGGCAACTCAAACATAATCGCAGCTCGTTTTGTCATGGCATGCCGTTTAATTTCAACGAACCGTTCAAATAATCTCCAAAATTCTCTTTGTTTGGCCTCGATTTTCTCTGCGGTGTCAATGCCGCGAGTCTTGTTGAGGCGTGCCCATGATGATCCCCCCGTGCAAGGCCCGGCGAAGAACAACAAATCGGAAGGTTTGGTAAGCACATGTCTGGCGATTCTCCCCCCGTACTCGCTCAGTAAGTCATCAACCAGAGTTATGGTGACAACCTGCGGCCCGTCATGGCGGGCAAGAGCAGTGAACCAGTTACGTGGTTCGGAACATGCCATCAGCACGATGGGCCGAGCCAAGTCAACACTGTAAAGAGTGACGACTGTGCGAGTTCTCATACCAGGAAGCGAGACATGAACAGGAGCGCGAAGCACACCACCGTCGTGTTTGACCATCGCGAGTTCAATACCCGGCGCTAACTGTGGCTTGTGCTTCACCGCAATGCGATACGGAACAAAACAACGACCAGGGACAAGCTGCTCGTGATTGATATGCAGACAACGCATGAGCAATTTCAATCGGAGCAACGTTTCCAAAGCAAGGTCGTTAACACACTTCAACTCTATGCGCTCGTTCGACAGTTCTTCAACAAATGCGGCCAGCACGGACTGCATGTCAACATCCCCGGACCCGACGTGAATTGGTCGTGGTCGTGGAGACCGTTCCCGCGCCGGTGCAGCGACCGGTACGGGATGAAACTGCCAAACTGCGCGTTCAACCCAACCATCAATTCGCACACATTGTAGCCCCGGGTCAACTCTATCCTCAACTTTGAGCCATGACCCATTCTTCAGAAACCAAGTGGAACGAAGCCACTTGCTCCCAAACGGTGTCATAACCGCGAGTGGAGGTTTCACACGCATCAATCTGGGTCCCTTGGCAACAACAACCGGATCATGTCCTTCATGCTCATGCAATCCCTCTTTAGATGTTAATCCAGACCACCATAGGTCCGGGGGCATGATCGGTATGTGTGTGTACGGAAATGTTGGAACTCCGTCAACTGTCCCCGAAGCGGTCTGCATGGTCCCCTTTATGGGATCACACGTGGGTGTGAGCGCCTTGAGGGTATCCGGGTCAGACAGCAAGCTCGGGTCAAGTAGACCAATCTGCAAACATGCATGTTTCCATTTGCGCCCATCATTGAACGCCTTGGTGTAAATATCGGCCGCCATCCTGTCGGTGACCTCATACGCCAAGTACATGTAATCACGTGTGAACATCTCATGCATCCACGAAATGCTAACACCATGGCTTCTCTCAAGGTGGCGCATCGTGGGGTTCCTCCCCGATCGCACGACACCGATCATAGCCTTATTATCGTCATAGAACACAAAGTTCGGTGACTTCTTGAGAATCCGCTCTACCAGCTTGAGAGCGGGCATACCCATCGATCTCATGGCAACATCGGCCGCAACAATCTCGGCCTCGGGAGTGGAGTGACTCACACAACCCTGTCTTTTAGAGCTGCCAGACAACGGAAACCGGGTATTAGGCCCTTGTATATTCAAGTGTCCACCGGAGGTGGAACGCAGCGAGTCAATGCATCCCGCAAAGTCAGCGTCCGCATACAAGGCCAAGTGCACATCGTCCATAGGGTCTCCAACCCAACCGACCATGCGCCAATGTTTGGTATGATGCACATAGCACATCAAATGATGCAAACCCCGATCATCGGAGTCAGTCCACCTATGCACGTTCCGTGCTAGGCGATTCACTTGCCGCAACAAATCGAAGCGAGCAATCCGCGCACCGTACAGCAACTTCATCAGTACGCTAGCGGCATGCGGAGCAAGGTGTCCACGCACGGGCTCCTTCATGGCCAACTCAGGAGTCCCTCCCCGTTGGTCCGGCACTGTGGCAGAACCGTCGGTGGGCACAAGATTGTTACACCAATTGCACACGACTGACGGCCCCTCTCTGGCAGGCTTCCGTGAGACGTGATTCTTTGTTTCTTCATGCAACTCAGGGGTGACAACCTTATTCAACTTCACGTCGCCCGCCACTTCAAGATAGCGGTCGACACAGGAACGTAGGAACTGTTCCATGTCATAGGTCACCGTTGTTACTCGGTGTCCGTTCCCGAGAGTGACGTTTCCCTTGCTTTGATTGCAACCAAGGTACATGTCAAGTCCAGTCTCGGGCTCAATCTTCAAACGTGTACGCAACATGCTCCACCCTTGGGCAAGGTTCTTCTGCGGCCCTGCCATTTTGAAGTCGTCGACATACACAACCAGAACAAGCTGGAGCTTTTCGTGAATGTACACTGAAGGCCATTCTTCGCCGATGGGCTCAAAACCAACGGCACGCACCGACTCATCGCAGTGCTGCTCCCAAAATGTTCCCGCATCTGGGTGTCCGTACAGCGCCTTCCTCAACGGGACGACTGGTCTTCTGTACTTATCCCATTTGCATTCACTTGGCACGGCCTCCGGTGGCAATTCAATCCAACACGGCGTGCCTCTCAATGTGGCCTGTATGTACGCCTGAACAGCGTCGGCCATCTGCACATCCCAGCCATCATGACAACCCAGAAAATCCGCCCAACGCGAGGCTTCAAATGAAGCAGGAGAGTTCCCCAAATCTTGAAACATCGCAGCCTCAAAGCTTTGGTTCTTCACTTGGTTCCCCAGCAACACGCCTCTACCCTTGAACTTCCTCTTAGGATCACCAACAGGCAACTGTGAGTGCTTTTCAACGCAAATGCCATGTGCGCGAGCCATGTGTATTTCCTCCCCCTTCGCTTTTGCTTCTCTGGCTACAGCGTCATATTCACGCACCGCGCCAAGATCGAAGACCCCCTGGTCGATTAATCCCGACCACTCTTTCTTCATTGATGCCAATGCATCAGGGTTGGTCAACATCTCTTTCCGGCCTACCGGCCTGGATACTAAAGCGTCGAAGAATCGTACAACTTTCACAGCCTTCTCTCTGTGCTGTATTTGCTCAGAAGTCACGCACGGCATCGATGGGTACTTTTTGGCTTCACCGTCCTCGCCTATCGCAGGCATTGCGAGTGGCACTTTTCCAGAAACTATCTCAGCAGACTCCTCCCATTCATACCAGGTGAGGTCCGTCGATTCGTCGACCGATGGATCCGTCCCGATGCTGTCTCAGCTTCGTCTTTATGACTCTCCATGACTGATGCAACCGCCTTCGTCCAGTTTGGAGTCGACTTTGATCGCTCCTCAGACTTGAACTTCCAGGCATAAATTACCACCAGACACTCAAATTCTTTCTCAAGCTGAACGTTTCGTCTCATGACGTCTTGGGACTGTTTGGAATCCATGAGAACAACCACCCCGTCGACAGGATTAACAACAATCCTGACCCATTCAAGCTCAGCCAAGTGCTTCCCATCCATTGGGTTCTTGATCTTTGATATGTTCTTCCGCAATCCCCAATTGTACTGCCATTCTACTCCACCCCAGCGGTTCCGAAGCATCGCTCGAATTCTCTTACCACCGGGCATCTGTAATGTCCGTGCCTCTGCCGGCGCGGAAATATCAGACTCTTTACTCTTGGGATCTTCCTCTTTCCTTTTGCCACCGCCCTTCACCTCGGCCTTCTCTTCCTTGGTGTAATATTTACTCATCATCTTCCATTCTTCAGGAGTGAACTCTGGAGGTCTCGATGTCTTCATTAGCCTGAATCCGTCCTTCCCGACAGGATACGGCCTCCCGGCCTTGTCGATCTTAACCTCCTTGCCATCGTCGTTGACGTACGTGATACCATCCCCGGGTAGCCCAACTGACACGTGTGGAAGGTCGGACTTCGCAACCTTCTCATCGCCCTTAGGTGTCCATCTCCTTTCCCTTTTGAGGAGCTCGGTCTAGCATCTTCTTCTCCTGCATGATCCCCCCGATCTCCGGCGATTACTTCCGGGCCATCGTCGAGCAGTAGACCAGCGATCTGATCGACCTCATCGTCAAGCAGTCGCTTCTCGTCACTCTGCAACAATTCAGGCTCGTAGTCCTCATCCTCGATCAGGCGGTCACGTGCATCCAGACCGATTGCATCGATAGACATCTCTATTCCTTCCAAAGTCTCGTTGGCAACCTTGTACTTCTGTTGTATTGGGAATGTCAGAGGAGATTTCAGAATCATCCTCTCCGTCTGATGTGGCATTCTCAGCCGAGGTGGAACCTTTGCCTTCTTGATGTTCAGCTCTGCACCCGCAAATGCAGTAAGTGCCCAAGCACGATACTTGTTTGCCCAATGCATACCGGTGCTCAACACATATCCAGCAAATATACCAGTTTCCCCTCTCGGCTCGAACTTCTCCCTCTTTCCCCCTCGTGCTTCACTCGGCTTGAAGTCCACTAGCGCACCAAAAGGTATCTTCTCGCCCTTGAACTCCTCGCCATGCAGCCTCATCCATGCACTCGATCCGTTCACCTCTTCGATGTTCATGAGATGGCACAGAGTGGTGATGGCCTGCACCCAATAACACGTGGGTAGACCGGCATGTACTAGACAAGCCGAAGTCTGGTCAATGATGAATTGATTTGTTCTTTCAGCAAGGGAATTGTTCTGCGGCCGTCCAGGCAGCGATAGGTCGTGGTTCAGCTTCAGCTCCACGCACGCATTGATCAGTTCCGGGCCGTCATCTGAATATACCTGCTTGATTTTCCTCCTCCCGCAGAAGTGCTTGATAGCCCTGACGACTCAGTGTCTCTTCTCGCGGTGGGATAAGCCATGATAATTCCGGTATATATGTCCCGGATGATGAGCGCATACCTGCCTTCCACTTCATGATCTCCTGATGCCGTCACAAAGTCGAACGTCACCAGGTCACCGAACGTCTTCACTTCTCTTTTGAATGCTCCCGTTCGTGATCTGAAGTGTCTCATCTTTGCCTTGACGCATGATTCGCAGAAGGGATTTCGGTATCTGTGTGTAAGCAAATGAGCTATGGAGTTGGCGTCCTTCTTGAGGACTCCCACTTTCCTCTTTATTGATGATCCTTCGTACACGTCTACTTCGATTCCGGCATCTGGATCATCTTCATCAACCTCTTCCTCGTGAGCTTCGGCATCACCATGTCGATGCGGGACTGACCCAACATCTACAGGTATTTCCTCAGCCACGGGAGGCGGACGTACCGGACCGGCTCCTCCGGGTGGCCCGAAGTCGAATGCCCCGTCGTGGTGTTCGCCCTCGGCCTCTGCGGACTCACCGACAGCGGCGGGTGTGACGTCGTTCTCATCGTCACCTCCCTGATCTGCCTCGTCGTTCGTTACCATCGCCAATACTTCCGAAAAGTGCTCCTTGAGGTCGTCTATCGTAGGGCGATGCCTGTTACTCCGAAGTTTACCATCACTCACTAGGTACGGGATGTCGTCCTTGACCTGCAAGTGCACGAATCCCTGCTTTGGCGTAACCATGAAAGGTAGTTTACCAGGCATCCAGTGAAATGCATAACCCATCTTCATGCATCTCCTCCCCACTGACAATACCGTGGGTGTCTCATCCAATACATGCGGCTCGACAGTCTCGTCCAACTCGTCCACGACTATCTTGGCCACATCAGATGTGGAAGTGGAACCATTCGCGGTCTGGAACACGATCTCGTCGTCATCTTTCACGATGTCGACACCCAGGCTCTTCGCCTTGGCTCTTCCAATGAGATCATGACCACATCCGGTGTCCATCAACCATTTCACCCGTTTGCTGATGCACGTTGACATGGCGAAAACGTTCTTCGGCATACCATGCTGCTTCTTCCAGTCGACAGCCGATTCCTTGATCTCGTCCTTGTTCCGATCATACTCGAACATTATGCTGCTTTCCTTGGTCACCGGGAAGTAGTGCTTCTTATATATATCATCCACCACTTCTCTCAGTATCTTCGCACGTATCAATGATCGTTGGACTTGATAGGCTGATAATTCACGATGATCACTGCTTTTGAACTTCTTCTCGTCGACGTACACGTACTGATAAGGCTCATTCTCATTGTCCTCATAACCGTACCATTCCCCTTTTCGTTCCCATTGCCTTCTCTCGTCTTCGAGGTAGGTGATCTCCCCATTCTCGTCGACGTCGAGCACTTCCTTGAACCACACCATTTTCTCGGGGATCTCGGACTCGCCAGACCATCTCGATGATTCGCTCATCGCGTCGTCATCGTGCTCGTGGTAGACAGTCTCGGCTTCATCCGGTTCGACATGATCAACGTCCTTCTTGAAGCTTACCTTCCCTGCAGGAGCCGATTGCTTCAGGACTATCGCGGGCATTGCGATGGCCCTCCTCGCAATGGCAGGCGCTGCGGCTTTGGCGGCAGCCTTCGACTTGGCTTGCGCCTTGTCATTTGACGTTGCTGGAGCTGAATTGTTCTTGATGAGCTCATGCCTGTACTTGCAAGCGCTTCCCCTATCGCACTTCCCCTTCTGAAACGCGAAGCATGCTCCATCATCTCTCTTTGGTGACGATGATCTGGACTTGGATTTGCCCTTTCCTTTCCCCTTGGACATGCTCTCCAACTTATGCTCCGTCTTCTTGCTGTGGGAAAAAGTGCATTCATTCCCTTTCACGCACCCCTTCGCCGATTTGAAGTGGTACCAGCAGGGGTTATCCTTGCTTCCGCCCGGACTCTTGCCTCTGTCGCTGGCACCGTCGGACTTGCCGTTCTTGCCAGCGTGGCCCTTTGCCTTGGCTTTTGGGAGCACAGGAGCGGCATCAGGTCCACCGGGTTTCCCCTTTCTGCCCTTGCCACCCTGGTTCTCCTGTTTGCCAGTTGCTGGAGCCGCATCCTTCCCGCCTGACTTCATCATCGACTTGACCGATTTCTCCTTCATGTCGAGCATCAGGTCTTCCCGATCTGCCTTGATCTGATAGTCGATCAACGCCAATAAGAATTCATACGTCTTCTGAGGATGCTTGTCCGGTAGTCTATGGTAGGCATTGAGGCCGAACTCCATCTTCTTGCTCCCTTTGATCTTCCTGTAAAGGATGTCTCTGAGAGCCAGCTTACTGGGTCTGTCCTCGCTCCTCATCTTCAGCAGCAAATCATACCATTTGTTCCTGAACATGACCAAGTTCTTGTCGCCAGGAAAGTCAAGGTTGAATAATGCTCGATGTGGTAGACAAGATCCGTTCTATCGGAAGTTCTGAATGATTGCATAACTAATGCCACCAACTCTCGTCCCTTCACGATCACCCCTTGTTGATGTCGTAGTTCAGAGTGTCGTGTAGCATCGAGGTATACGTCCTTGGCTTCGTCAGGTGCTTGTTTCAGCATGTTCTGCATGCCCATGGCCATCTTAATATCTATCGTAGCAAATCTGTCGCCACCTGAATCGCTAAGCAAATCCAGGTCTGGGTTCAACCCAAGAGCCTGCTCCAGCCATTTCGTCCATGCGTCGGTATCTGGATCTGCACATGCGCTCAGAACATTCATCAGCAGTTGCATCTTCCAGGTGTCAAGTTGATGGATCTTTGGCCAGGCCGGAATAGATACTCTCTCGGCCTCTTTCCTCGAGATTCTCGGTCGATCATTCTTGATCTCTCGGTTATCTCTCGATCTCCTTCGTCTCCTCCGTGTCCGATCGTCTTCTTCCTCTTCTTCTTCCTCGTCTTCCTCATCTCCTTCGTCGTCGTCATCCTCATCATCGGGTGGATCATCCGGAGGTCCTCCTCCGCCACCAGCGAGGCTCAACTGACGTCGACCCGCTCCCTGCCCATTCCCATTGGGCGGGAATCCACCGTAATCCAATGGGGGCGTAGTACCGTTGTTTCCCCCCCCATCACCACCACCAGTCGTAGTAGTGGATTGTGGGACATGCCCAACAACCCCTTGCATCTGGGATAGGTGTACATCGATCATTGGATCACCGAAAGACGGAAAGAGGATCGAACCTGGCATCAGCGACGAATTAGGGATTTGATTTGAAGACGATGACGGGACTGACCCAGCCACCTTCTTGTCTATCCTATTTGAATTAGCCTGGGTTCCTCCCTCAGCGCGTTTCACTACTGCTCGTTCACGATGTCCATCTTTGCTGCTGGAGGCTTCCTGTGTCTCCAGCTTCTTGTGTGCACGTAGTTCCTCGTTGTCAGCATCGAGTTGGCGTACAAAACTCTCTTCTTGCTTGAGCGTCGCCTCTCTTTCTTTCAGTTGTCTCTGAAGCTCATGCATCTCCTCGAGGTACTCATCGTACATTCCCTTAGCTGTCAATCTCCAGTACTCAGCCTCCTTCGACTTCTCGTCCATCGTGCACCGTTCCTCTTGTTTCTCTTCTTTGACCTGGGCTAACTCCAAGATCGCATCCTGACGATGACCACCTTCGACAGCAATCATCTGGTCCTTCATCGACACGTCGGACTCATACTGTTTGACGATCTCTTCTTTTTCGCGAAGCAAGCAATCTGCTCTCTTCGATTCCTGTTCCGCAAATACTGTAACGTCATTCAGCCTCGCCATCAGCTGTTCCCTGGAGTCCTCCAAAGAGTACGTCTCGGGGCGCTTGACGAGTGCATGCTCCAACTGTGATTTCAGACTTTGGACCATCTCCTCCTCGTTGAACTTCTCGATAGATGTAGAAGATTCTATGCCTCTGATCTGTTGCTGATAAACTGATATCTGTTGTGAAGCCTCACGGTGTATCTGATTTGCA
>CAUJNA010000119.1:315863-322076 GCA_963377175.1 Effrenium voratum
GTTTGCAGCTGCTCGACGCGCGCACAATCTAGCTCAAACCGGTGCTATGGCAGGGGAACATTGATGGAGCAGCACCAGATGCTGACATAACCCAACGTCGAAGACAGCGCTGCTTTTGAGCCGCCTTGTCCGTGTTTTTCCCCGCGCGATAATGTCTGTGAACTCTGCTCAGTTGCGCATGCTTATTCCACCTCCAAAAGGCAGGACCCCGACATTTGCGTCCAGATCCGGTAGATTGATTCGGACAAGCATGTACCTGCCTGCATGCGCGTGCGTGCGAGTCGCTCTGTGGTTTGTTTGTCGGGGACCGCTGCTTGGTTGCTATCATTCGCTTGTTCGACGACGGCCCCCACCCCTCGCTGCTCTTGGCATTCGGGGTGCATGTTCAACTCACATGGATCGCACCTGCTGTCTCGCTCACCTGGGACGCCCAGAAAAGGCGGCAGCTACGTATGGTTGAAGCTCCAAATGAGAGAGCGTCCACAGCCATTCAGCTGGCAATGTCGGCAATGTGAGACGATAGCACAAGGCAATTTGCTCCCCCAGTTTTCAGCGCCGGACCGAGCCTTTGATCCCAGGCCGGAAGCGGCCTCGGTTCTCTCGAGGCATTGCTCACATCTCGCTTCAGCCTCTGGACCTTCGCTCAAACGCCATCGGTCGGCGAGTCGGCGCACGTCGCGTCCATCGCACTGGAAAGCCCTGCAAAGCCACAGCTCGCATAGGCGTCCTTTTCAATCCATATTTGAAAACGACAACCTAGCTTGAACTAGTTGGGTTAGTTCTGCGATTTCCCCGTCCCATCTTTTCCAAAAGGCCTAGGCAAGCACTCGCAGCCTTTTTCACCCTTCGCACTGCTTGCAGTGCGCTCCACTTTGGGGTGATCCGTCGAAATGATTCGGCCTCGTGGCCGCATTGCAAAAGGCCTCCGCTCAAGCAGCTCCAAAGGCGGAAAAGCAAAATGCATTGACATGAGGCTGCTGGCCGAATACTGGCTGGATTGACTGTCCACACGAATTTGATTCCAATGGCCAGCGCATGCCTCCGTGAATCCCCGTGTTGGAGACTCTTCTAAAAAGTGTCCGTGAATCCGCAAGGCCATCAGTCTGAGAATGCGACTGAAAAGAATGCGGAGATTGTGAATTTGCGGCTATCATTGGCGGAGGTCTCAACTGTGGCTGTCAGTGGCCCACGTTGGCATCGCTTTTCGGCTTGGCCAAGGCCTAGCAAAGGCTCTCAAAACCGACTTGACTCCAGCTGTTTGCAACGCCAACGCCAAGCAAACACAAAGCGCCCATGGGCAACACAACAGCGCGACGTACAGCACATACAAAACGAAAGTTGAGAGATTTTGGGAACAGCCCGAACTGGAGCTAACATGTTTGGTGGGTTTTACAGGGAACCCCAAAAGGAAGCCACTTTTCTGGGGGGTCCAGCAGTGGGGGTTCCCCAATTCCATTTATCTAGTCTTCCCCATAAAAGGGAAAATGGAACCACAAATGGAATTCCAGGGGTCACCCCCCTCCCCCAATTCCATTTTTGAGGGATCTTTTGGACACGGCGCCTCTTGCAAGCGCGCGTCCATCATCTGCAGTCTCGTGTCCAGCAAGCTCACCTGGCTGTGGTGGTCAAAACCGTTTTGGGATCACCCATTTTGGTTGGTAGGTGAATTCACCACCCATTTTAGAACCTATTTTAGTGGTTGGATTGGGATGTTCACTGGGGGCTAACCGATTTGGATTTTGACCCATGGCCACCTGGCGATGTGTGTTGAGCTACGGGAGCTGCATCAACGAAAAGACGTCTAAGCGCAGACTCAATCAACAAACACACGGTTGCCAGTAGTGGATCCATGGAGCAAAATCAAGGGACGGCGCTGTTGTGTCGCACGTTTAGTGAAAATGCAAAAGCAACCTATGCGTCCTCATGGGCAAAGGAGGACTTGTTCAGTCGTTTGCAGACCACTGGTAAGTAAGAACACACCTTGAGACTCTGTCGAGAAATCTCAAAGTGTCCTTCTAGCCTCTCATTTCTTCCAATGGCATTCGGATGTCTGCAGACAAATGGACAAACAAAGCGACATGGGATATTTTCGGTTGACACAACGATGGGTGCAAATCGGAGATCAAGCCTTGGGTGCTGATGTTGTTGCATGAAATCGAACAACCCCCGCTGATTGGTGTGGCTCCAGATCGGGACGGTTGGCGGTTGATTACGGCGTGTTTTTGTTTTTGTGTCCGATTGCATCCTCTTGGGTGCGTTTTGAAGGAAGATCAACGGGACACCACTCATTTAGAGGTCCCTTCTTTGCAAGCGACCAAGGCCATGTGCTGTACGCTGTGTTGATTCAACTCAGGGCTTCCTTTTAGCTTCGCTTCAATCCATCGAGCACCTGTACAAACAGGTAAAGCATGCAGTGGCTGACAAAACAAGATTTAAGGCCCAGTAGCAATGTCACCCCCCCCCAGTATTGGCTCAAAGTGCAACCGCGTTTCTGACTTTGATTTTCCCCAGAACCACCAGGTGAGCATTTGCCCTCACAAAGAAGAAAAAATACAGAAACCTACCCACAGTTGCTGTACGGAAAAATGCACCACTTGGAAACCATAGTTTCAACCATTGTTTCTTGGTATTGCGAATCGAATCACTCCTGAGAAGCTTTCCGAACTGTGCGAGAAGCGGCCATCCGCACGGAAAACCTCCCAAAAGCCCAGGGCCTGCTGGCTTACCGCGCTCAGGCCACGGGCCTCAGCAAGCGAAAAGGGCCCCCTAATCTCACTTCCGATCCAGTGGATGGGCCAGGAGAAGGTGTGCGCCACTAGAATGGTCCAAAAAAGGCCCAAAGTTTAAAGGCCAGGAACTCAGGGGCTGAGTTGTGGAAGGGTGTTCAAGAAGGAAACCTGGACAAAGCCAAGCATTGGGCGGGTCGGGGGACAAACCCATGTGACCATCAACCAGTGCCACAGCCGCAACAAATATGGGTGTTTCCGATGAAGGGCAGCAGGGCAAGAACAAAAGCTATCCCACCGTCTTTGGGTGTCAATTCAATCTGACACCCACTTCAGTGCTGGACCTTATCCCATGGAAAAAGGAGCCAACAGCAACTCCGTGAGTGCCATGGGGCTCTGAGGCGGTGGCAAAGGAACGTTTCAGCTCCAGTATGGACCTCAGCGGGGGTCTCCAAAACCACGCATGCTTGTGCATCCGAGGAAGCTTATCCTGTTTGCGCTGTCGCCAAAACTTACGGGCCCCCGCCCAAAAAGCAAAAAGTGGCTTTCCTTGGTCTTCCTTCACACCCACCCCGAAAAAAGGGAGCCCTTAGCAAACACATATCCTCAGATCTCGTGAGTCACAATCAAAACCCGGTATTAAAATTATTGACCCAGAACCATGTAAGAAAATACAAAGGCGGCCGCAACCATTTGTGGCTGGCCCAGGATTTGATTGTGGCTCTCGGGTCTTTGCCGGCCGCTGACCTACCTGGGCGCCCCCTGCATGGGCCGCAACTCCGCCGAGACCTGCACCATGCCGTAGAGGAGCTCCTGGGTGAGCTGCGCAAATCGTCAAACCTTCTGGGCTTCAACACGTCGGGACTTGTTGGGATTGACCTAAGTTGTTCCCTCTTCGACTCTTCGGTCCATTTCAAGTTTAGCTCTCTTCCGATCGAGTGGACCCAAAACAAGTGAATACTTTGTGTGAGCCACTGAAATGGTCTTCCCAAAAAAATTGAAGTCCAGGACTCAGGGAGTGAGTTAGAGGCCCTCCAAAGGTTACACGGCTGTTTTCCAGATCCCTTGAGCCTTGAGAGGCCAGAAAACCTCCGAACAGCCCAGGACGCAAATTCACCGAAAATTTGAAGCTGGACGTCTGTACAATTCTTGGATGTTTACGTGAAACTCTTGGATGTATACACTGGACGTCAAACATTGGATATCTTATTGTTGAATGTGTGCATCCTGATTATCGTCAGCTTCAGCCATTTGTCAATATGCTCAAATCAGCAGCGCAATAGTATCCTGAGCCATGGCAATGATTTTCTCACTGTTTCCACAGAGAGTTTCTGGCGAGAGCCTCTGCACAACATACAACGTGGCAGCTCTGTTTTTCAGCGGAAACCACGGAATGGTGTTGCTTTTCCGGACTCCCTCCCGCCCAGTTTACTCCGTACGTCTCATGTTCCATTCTTACATCATTTACCAAGCAGGCTCCCAACTGCTTCCGGCTTCCAGTATCACAAAGGCAAAACCACGTTGTTCTTTGCAACCAAATTTGACATGGATTCTCACTGAATGTAGATAAGAACAATGCACGGATAGATCACTCTGCAACTGCACAATGTTGTCAGATCGGAAGAAATCACGAGCCTGAGAGAAGGGTTCTCTATAGCGGAGCCTTCGTCATGGGCCCTGAGCTCACAAACAACATGCCCGTGGAGATCGCCAGAACTTACCTGTAGCTTATTCACGGTGGCTCCAAAGACATTGTCGTTTGGCCATGGCTTCAGGTTCCTTGCAACGCTCACTTTTTTATCTGACGCTGCGAGGCCGCTTCTCCTCTATCTCGACGATGCCCGAGTCTTCGTAGTCCACCAAGTCGAAAATGGCATCCAAGTCCTGGCCATCTGAAAAGCCCGTTCTCCGGTGCTTAAAAAGGGAAACCAAAGGAACACCACCTTCTTGGCGGGGTTCCCTTTTAAAAAACACAAAAAATGAAAGACAATGCAAGCCCCGGTCAGGGGTACAAGTGCCTAAGGATACATTTCAGCAGTCAAAACTGGCCAAAGTGCATCTCGAATCCTCCCTGGGTCGCCCAGGCCAGCGCCGCGTAGGGAATTTCGGTGCAGGAATGGGTGTGGTTGTGTGAGTTTTTTGGTGGGTTTGTGGGTTTCTGTTGGTCTTGTCTGGGTCTCATGCGGGTGTTCGAGCGGTTTTGTGGGTTTTGTGTGGGTTTTGTGTGGGTTTTGTGTGGGTTTTGTGTGGAATGGTATGTAGGTGTTGGTTGGGTGTTGTCTGTGGGTTTCGCGCGGGTTGCGTGTGGGTCTTCTTTGGGAATTGGATGGGCTTTGGGTCTGCCCCCCACGCTCCACACTACACCACACACCACACGCGACACGCCACACACCACACACACACACACACAACAAACGACACACGACACACGACACACACGCGACACACCAGGCACCACACACGACAAACGACACACGACACACGACACACCGCACGACAAGCGACACACGACACACGACACACCCACTCCCCACTCCCCACTCCCAACCCCCACCCCTGGCTCAAAGGGCCAGCCGAGATCCAAAGGAAACATATATCAACCATCAGAGTCCTCAAAACATATTCCAAACTGAATCAAATATCACCCAGTCATCAAAATGTTATCAAAATCAAAGGACATGTCACCACTCATTCAGAAGTCGGCTGAATGAGCCGGAGGCTGTAAAGTATCGGGGAATCAACCATTTCTCCAGCTTTGTGCGACATCAGGAGGCAGCCGTGTTTAGTTTCGCTCTTCTTGTTGTTCCCTCGTAAAGGGCACATTTGTGAAGCGATTAGCTGATTCATTACCTTTCTGGCTATATTCGATCCTTTGCCCAGTCCTTGCCCAAACAATTTGGTCGTCAGGTACACTCTCGCACGCACGCATGCACACAGGGACACACAAGAAAAAAACAACTGGCCTTCCCGCGCAAGTTCATGGAGTCTGTCTCGCAGAGGGACAGGACCTGTACTCAATGCCAAGAGGGGCTTTGCCAGCTGCACCAAATCTTCAAACCAGGCCACAAAGTGGGACACTAACGCTCGTTCACGCTACAGTGTCCTTCATTGATGCCAACTTGGCTACTTGCTGATTTGTTGGCATCCCTGGGACATCCACTCGACATGGCCTGTGCTACGTTGAATGATCTCAAACCATGCTTCTTCACTGTTGCTTAGCAACAACGATACCGCAGTAAACTTTGAAGTGTTCCCTTTTCTCTACCTGTAGATTTCTGCAGCGGCTTGCATTTGTCCGCTGCAGTCTGTCTCAGGGCATTTTCTTGATAGATGGACAGGTGGCGAGCAACACGCAAAGCGCGCACTGATTGGAGCCTGCACCTATTTGCGGAAAAGAAACGAGTGAAGACCTTTCGTTGGGCGCAACTTTACATGCGGATGCGCGCCGAAGCATTTTCCCGGTGTTCCGCTTTGACTCCTCCACAAA
>CAUJNA010000120.1:0-87500 GCA_963377175.1 Effrenium voratum
ATTAATATCTCTCAATGTATTTTGAACATTAAAATTTTTACTTTCAATAAATAATTTGATATTTTCTTTAATATCTTGTCCTTTCTCTTGACTATAACACAACATCCTTAATATATCATCAATCATACCATATTTTTTCTTAGGGATTTTAAGAAACTGTTTAATATAATCATAAGGCGGTATTTCATACACAGTTAAAAAAATATTATAATGTCGTCTTCAACATTTCTATTATGTCTTCTTTTCAGAATTAAATGACATCTGATTAATTCTTGATTATCTCTCCATTCCTGACAAATTGTACATTCATCTTCTTCATCCATTGAATAATTAATAATATTATTCAATATTTTATTAGGTAAATTTAATTTATACAATTCCAAATTTTCCTTTTTGAAGTGGCAACAGTTGCAGCATTTCTTATTGATATAATTATGGATTTCGGTTTCCACCATTTCTATTATAATATATATAGTTTTTATTTCTTTAAATTCTTTTTTTACAAGAAATATTAAAATATTATTTAAATTATTATCATTTACAACTACAATTGCATCTAACACAGTAAGGAATAATATTATTCAGTTCGTGTGACAACTCGTTTGATTTACGTTGCGCTGTCAGATTTGTCATTATATTACCGTTTTTAATATCCATAGAAAAACCGCATCCGCAGTAATTACATTGCTTTGTGATATTATTTAAAAACCATTGCGCATTTACATAACCTTCTTTAGGTATTGTTCTTTTGGCTTTCCTGTCTTGTTCTTTGTAATTTAATATTTTCCTTTCAAAATAACTTATAATACATTTTTGATTAAATACATCATCAATATCTTTCGTATATTTATAAAATTTGACTTTGTTTAAATCTCTACACCTTGTAATTGCAGTCCATATCCATTCTGGATAATTCTTTACCAAAAAATGGTTATAATCAAAAATTGTTATGGTATCATCAATGCTACTGCCTTGGGCAGAATGACCAGTCGAGCAATATGCAAATATAAAATTACTTCTTATTTTATCAACTGGCAAAGACTGTAGAATTTCAGTTTTAACATTTTTCAACGTAAATATTCCATCGCTCCCAATATGAACAATTCTATATTTGAAATTTACATTAAAAACTGATGTTTTAGTTGTTGTATATTCTCTACAAATTAAAAATTCTCCTACTTCATATTCATCTTTTCTATTTTCTAATTTTCTAATTTCATTTGATACATGTTTACAAGTTGTATTTAAAAATGCTATGTTGTTGATTGATTTGCTTATGTCAGTTGTATATTCAAAGTATTTTTCAATAACTTTCATAATAGGTAATTTATTTTCAAAAATATCAATTTTAATATTTCTTAGTTTATCTTTATCTTCCTGTGTGTTAAGTCGCTTACATTCTTTTAACAAAATATTATATTCAAAAATGTTATCTATAATGTTATCAGTATATACTTCATAGTCTCGAGTATTTGTTATCTCTTGAACTGGTTTTAACTGCTTGGTGTCTCCTGTTGCTATTATAATTTTGTTGTGCTTATTCTGTTCTACACATTGTTTTATTCTCCAATATATATTTAAATTACTAAAATAAACTTCGTCAAATACTATAACATCAAAATCTGTAAAATCAAATGGTTCTAATTTAGCATCTCCATAATTAATACCGAAAAATTTATTTATTGTCATTGCTTCGCCTTCGAATGCCTGTAATAGTTTATTAGTAGGACAAATAAAAATTACATTATAATTTTTATCAACCATTTTTTGACATATATATGATTTTCCTGTGCCCGGTAGTGCTCCACGAATCATAATAGGATTATTTTGTTCAATAATTTCTATAATATTATCTGTGTCATATTCATCTATTATATCAATAGTTTTACTTTCATAAATTGGTATTTGTATTAATTCGTTTTGTGTAATTTCATAATCTACAGTAGGAAATTTAATATATTCGTCGTTTGAAATTCTCCATCCTCCTATTTCATTATTAAAGATTAAAAGCTCTCTTGCTTTTGTTATACCCGATCGCGCTATTGTAAACGCATCTGTTTTGACACTGAACACATTAATACCATTTTGATATAACTTAGAATAATCTTGATACATTCTAAAATTATGGTATTGAAGCAGTAGCTCTTTTACATACCTAAAACCATTCCTTAAGCGTGATGTGTCCTTTAAATTAAGTATATAATATGACGCCTGTTCTTCTTCTGCTGTATATTGTTCTTCATCTACTGTAATTTGTTCTGTCGTGAAATGTGTTAATTTATGTATTTTACCTCCATACTCTGCCTGATAGTTTAAAGCTTCCTTAAGATTTTTAAACACTGTGCTCTTCTGGTCAGTTGCTCCCCCTTTTTCTAAAAGTCCATCATTAACATTTGCGACCAGTTTTTTTATACATTTATCTTCCTCATTGTCTTCGCTAATGTTTGTGTTCCAAAGTTCATTAACAATATTTTTATGTTCAACTTTGTGAATAAATGAAGGTTGTTTAAAGTATAAAATCTTAATTCGTTCTCTTGTCATGTTATCTAGTTGTTTCAAAAAATACACCATATATTAAGCAATATTTTTTATTAAATAGCATTCTTCCTGTCCGTTTTAGTATAGTAGTTTTCTTTTCTATATAATATAACGTTAAGTCGTGTAGGTCATAAATATCAGTTGTATCATCAAACGCTCGCCATATGTCGAATTGATTAAATACTGGTATTTCTGATATAGTAATAAACGCATGAGTAAATGCTTTTGATATATCGATTTCGATTTCATTTTTGATATCGCCCCTATCGCACAATAAGCCAGATGGAACAACTGTTCTGGCTTCGTCTAAAATTTGAATATCAATGTCATTATAAAACGATTTATGAGATAAGTTAAACAATGACTTATTAAAATTAAACATTGCTTTATTCATATTGTTATATGTGGTTTCATCACATACTGCAATACATCCATCTGCAGAAGTTTTTATTAAATTTTGTGTTTTATTATATATATTGTTTTGTTAAATTTTATTTTTATTTCTGATATAATACCAGCTTGAAATCTAATTCTTGGTTCGTAGCCACTATTAACTAAATTGAAAAATAATTCAGATAACTTATTGTCTTCGGATACTAAATATATCTCTTTTGTTTTTTCATCAACTTTGGTATTTAGTATATCGTCAATATTTTTTATCATTCTATAAAGCGGTGGTTCCTCTCTTTCATTAATATAGTAGTCGGTTGAAGCTTTGACAGTTGGTATCTTGGTTATTAATTGTTTCTGTTGAATGCTTTTTAAGTCGTGATTCATTGCGTAAATATGACTGTTTTTGACCATTGCATAAAATGGTTTGATGTGCCTACTATTTATATCGGGGTCGCATTTATAAATTAATTTATTGCAACAATCATAAATTCTGCATGGAATTTTAAACTGTTTAAATACAGCCTCCATCTCGTGAATGGTTGCCCCCGTTTCGCTAAAGTTATCTCTACCTATAATTTCAATTACTCTCTCTCTAGTTAGTCTATTACGGGTCCTTTCGTTCATAATTGTGTCACTGTAAAAATCAGTTAATGCATTAATCCAGCATTCGTTTTCAATATAATTACCCTTGTTAATTGCCTTATGTATGGTGTCTTCGTTCATCCTTAAAGGTGTATGTATATACCTATTAAAAACTGAAACATTAGTAGCATCCCTTAAATTTTCTGTAAGAATGTCAAATTTTTCGCCGTCTTTATTTACCATATCTACTGATAATATTTTAATACATTCTATATCGTTGTAATGTTGCGTAATATAATCATAATTGTTTTTAAAATCTTTGTCAGTTTGTAATAGTTTTAGTGTATCAACAAACTCATCGTTTACTGTGTCACCTTTTAGTCTATATTCTGTATTGGGGTCGCCTATCATTTTAAATATTCTTTTACCTATGATATCTTTAGAAAATGCAGTGGCTTTAATTGTAGCAGTAAAATTATCGTATTGTTTCGGAAAAAATGAATGTTGTCTGTGTTTGAACGCTGGTTTTGATTTTATAATTGTCGAGTCTTTGTGCCTTGATAGGTATAACATAAATTGAACAAAATATTTATTTTTCCCTTCCCTTGCTCTTGGTCCTGGGTCGTTATCTATCTTCAATTTCCCTCCCGTCTCCTTCTTTGTCCTTGCTTCTGCCATTCGTTGATTTAAGGGTTTATTTTCCTTGAATTTCTTAATATTATCCTTGTATTTTTGATATGTTTTATCATAAACTTTTGTGTCAGTAGAAGTTAAACCCTTGATTAAATTTTCAGCTGTTGTGACATTTGAAATCTTCCTCTCGGTATATAAATTAATTACTCTATCTATTTTTTTAAGGTCTGAATGTTTTGCTGTCCGTGATGACTTCCGCCTTAGCACTGTTAAATATCCAATGTTTCGTTCCAAAGCCTTAGACATAATTATACTATATATAATAATAATATAATAATATTTCTTTAACTATTTTTACAAGAAATTTATTTTTACAAAAACTATATATTTTTTAAACTTTTAAAATTTCAAATCTTAAGAATGGTCGCGTGTTATGTTCTAAATAAAAATATGTTTGTCCTAACTTTTTTTCAATCCTTTCAACTTTATATTTTGCAGGCAACCAATTACTACTCCTTTCCTTTTCAGTTATTGCTTTCTTTCTGTAAATCTTCACTTCGTCACCTATGTTAATTTCAGGATATTTACGGGTTCTAGTTGCTTCGGTTGCCATTTTCATTTTTACTTTATAATTGTTTTTTGTTTTTCTTTTTAACCCTTTTCCTAATTCAATGCTTCGTGGTGTCATTCCTGACTCGCAAGCGCATGCTTCATTTTACTTTATTGTAGTGCATCAATATCGTCAATGTCTATAATCCTTACTCCCTTGAGTGTATATTCGTACCTCTTCCTTCTCTCTTTTCCTCTCTTGTTTTCAATCCTTTTATATTTAATCAGATCCAACTACAAACCACTATATAAATCACGTTCTGCAACGTCCTCGGTTGTCCTCTTGTCGCGGTTAATTTTATCTACGATCCCTTCCCTACCACTACACAACCCTTCGGTACAATAAACCAAGCTTCATTAATCCCCTCCCCCACCCTTCTCCGCGCTTCTCCCGCTCCCCAAACCCCGGCCCGTTTTCCCCCAATATACACCCACCGTGACCATCATTAATATTCCTTCTTCTTTGAAATAATCTTCAACTGTTTTATTATATAAACTGCCTTCCTCGTCGCTATAAATAAATTCTGGTTTGCCTTTCATTTTCTGCATTCCTTCCATTACTCCCGCTAATATGTCAGGCGGTTGTTTTGATTTAATAGGTATTACTGTAGAATATCTGGTAAATATATCAATTAAAACCATCCCTACTTTAAATTTTTGATTGGGTATGTCATTAATAAAAAATAAATCTAATTGAAATTCAAAATATGGATGTGGAGCAATAAACGAATTTTTGCCTCTTAATTGCTTCTTCTGTTCTATGTTCTTTTGAAACCATTCTTTAACATCGTTTAAGGTTATGCTTTGTTCCTTTTGTTTAGCATCCTTATAGGTTGTTGTGATACTTCCGTATCCTGATTTATCATAATAGATTTTACTAATTATATCATTTTTATTAATATTTGCCATATTAATAAAGGTGATATTTTTTAACATTTTATTCAAAATCTTCAGCACTATTTAAATATGCTTCGTACTGTTGTTGTTTTTGGTTACTCCTATTAGTCTGCGGTTTGATATCTTTGATAGTTGGGTATGAACTAAATATCATATTTTGTATTCTATCGCTGATTTCTATTTTTTTGGTATAGTGCTTATAAATATTTTGTCCTACATCATTAAAAAGGATATTAGAAAGTGCATTATCCTGCTTATTGAAAATATGTGATAATATTATCTTGAATATGTTTAACGTGTTCAAAATATTATTTTCAATATATCTAAAACAATCCCGTCTATTCTTCTGGTCTTTTGATATGTCATACTCATCCAAAAATTCATCTACTAGACCATTTTTATATGTTTCTATGTATTTTATTTCAACTGCTTTATAAATTGGTGTATCGCCTAAATCTACTCCAGCACTTACAGTTTTAATACTTCCTTTGTAGTATAATTCATAACAGTCCCTTATTCTGTCGTGTATGTCCCTTGTGTAATTATGCCTTCCTTCGACATTCTTTAACAAATTGGATTTGATAAATTTGAATGTCGGAAACTTATATAATTTTGTAAAATAATAATCCTTGATGTTGTTTATTGTAATGGTTGTATCTTCTCCCATTTTCAATTATTTCAGTTAGTTTGATGATTTGTTTTGACTTATTACAAGTGTCAATATTTACAAATGTGCTCAATTGTTTTAATATTTTGCATTTATAACATTCTTTATAATTATATTTGCATATGTGTTTAATAATATTTTCTGATAATTTAGTTCTATATAATTGAATATTTTTATAATTAAATTTACATTCTTTACACATTCCAATTTTTCTATTTATCATTCTTATAGTGTCATTCATGTTGATTTTATTTAAGAACTCACTAATGATTTCCTCCTGCTCAATCTCACTGAACATTTTCACCATATAATTATAATACATATTTTTTCTTTAAATACTTTTTTACAAGAAATATTTTTTATAGTAAAATTTCTATATATATTTTTATATTTTTCCTAAATTTATGGTTTCAAATCCCCCACACAGGGGGGAATGAACCCCCCGCTCTGGGGGGAACAGCAAAACAGCACCTAATTTCAAGATTTTCAGGCAAACCCCCCGCTCTGGGGGGAATGAACCCCCCGCTCTGGGGGGAATGAACCCCCCGCTCTGGCGGTTTCAAAACCTAAAAACCCAAAAATGCACCAAATATTTATAAAAATATATAAATTTTAATAAATATTACTTAAAATATTGAAATTTTAATAGATATTATTTATTCAACTGTTATAACTTTATATGTTTGTGCCTTATATTTTCTGGGTTTTGTATTCTGTAAATCTTCTGGTTTATTTTCATAATCAATATCTTTTAAATTAATTTCTCCATTTTCTGCCATCTTGTCTAATTTCTTTCTCCTATTTTACCTGATAGCACTTGCTCTCTTGGTTTCCATAAAGTCTTTTTCTACTCGTCTCTTTTGATAATACAATCTATTATATAGTGCCAGTTGTTCCTTTATTTGTTCCAGTGTCATATCTTCAGGTTTAATACTCATTATATAATATATTGTATTATATTATATATTTCTTTAAATACATTTTACAAGAGTTTTAAACTAAATATTTTTATTTTTATTTTTCTTTTTAAAGACTTCGTTCTCCAAATATTCTACGCGATGGATTAGTTTTGATAAAGCATCCCAACTAATACAAGCCATTCTGTCATAACACATCGTTAAGTATTCTCCTGAATCATTTACAATATTATATTTAGGATTTGTGTATTGTTGAACATCTTGAGCAATCCATCCTAATTCAGTCTTTTTAGTTTTTTGATTTTTAACAAATGTTTTAATCTTAATGTTTTTTACCATATTTATAGTATCGTCTTCTACATCTTCTATATTATCTTTCAGTCTCTTATCGCTACTTAAATTAAATCCGTTAAATGATGAAAATTGAGTATCATCCAATTGTAAATATTTAGTGCCATCAATATAACTATCAATAGTTGTTGATGCTTCTAATCTTAAAACAGCATCACTATTTAAATGTCTCAAATTGATTTTATGAGCAATTCCAAAAGTCATATCACCGTCAATAGTCCAGTCGCCTCGTAATTCGCTATTACTTCCACTATTCAAAATAATTTTATTATCAGCATATGTTGCAGATAATCCAACAACCAAATTAATAGAGTTTGACGTGTTGCTATTCCTGATTATTAAATCATTTGTATCGACATACATTTCAGCATTATCAATTATTAGTTTTGATGTGTTGCCAAATTGAACATTGCCACTCGGTGAATTTTGTAATAATAAAGTATTTCCTGATACTGACTGAACCTGATTGACTTCAACTTTCTTACCAGAAACCATTGTTAAATCGCCGTTTGTATATACATCACCTAATACATCAACTGGTTTATTGAATATGGTTTTTGATACAGCGCCGTCGCACATAAAATACTGATTAGAAGAATTTGTAATATCGCCAATACTACAAGCAAGAAAATTATTATGCGCCATATATAAGCCTTCTGTAGCATCTGGTGTATATCTTCGTATTGAACCATTGTTATTAAAATTTAAAAATGAACCATTGTTAAGACTTATTGCGCAAACTGAACAGCACTGGTAAATCTCGCTTGTCCGGCACAGTTTAAAACATAACCAGAAACACCAACAGCACCTAAACCAAACCTATCCTTAACCCAGACACGACCAACATTAGCATCTCCTATTTGAGTTTCCCATTGACCTCCTGAACTACTCATCCACATTCTGCCATCTCTATTAATATTAAATTCTCTGTTAAACATTACGAATTGAATGTGTAATCCATTACTTGGCGCCCTATAATTATTACAAAATAAAGTATTACCAGTAACCATTGTAATAGAGTCATGAAATGTAACCGGACCCGATACTGATTGATTGCTTAAATCTAGTTTATCTAATTTTTGTAAATCCGTTGCTAATAAACTATTGATAGTATTTGAATTTTCAGTTATTAATAAATCTTGTGTAGTGTTGTCTGATATGATTGAAGCAAATGTATTGCTGTATGCAGTATTTGTATTGAATAAATTAGTATCGTTTGTATATAATGTTGATACATCTGCTAAAATTGTTGATATTGTGTTTCCGTGTCCTGTTATTAGTGAAGAATTTGAACTTATATTATTGAAGTTTGAAGTGATTGTATTATTGGAATTTCCTACTAAGAATGTATTAGAACTAATAGTATTGAAGTTTGAAGTGATTGTAGCATTTAAATTACTGATTAAAAAGTATTAGAACTAATATTATTAGCATTTGTGTCAAGTTTAATTGTATTTGCTGATATAGTCGGTAGTATTGAAGTTATGGTTAATCCGTGTGCTGTTATATTATTAAGGTTGCTTGTAATTGTTGCGTTTTGATTTACTTGTTCGTCAAACATCGTTGTCGAAGTAGCATTTAATTCAGTAATATCAAGAATATTAGCATCTATCTTATTTTTTTGTGCTAATATCAGTGCATCAACTTCTTCAGTAGTATAACCGCCACCCAATGCGCCTGTTGTATCTGCTAATTCTTGCTTTGTAGCATAAACACTGCTTAAGGTTGATGGTTCTGTTGAATTTATTAATACTAATTCGCTTGCTATAATTCTGCTTGAGCCATCCAATGATAATGTTGAAAACATAATTATTATATAGTAGGTTATAAAATAAATATATACTATCTTTTTTTCCCTCTTGAACCAAATATACCTTTATTTAATGCATTGTATTTTTCTTGCTTCTGTCTCAAATATTCATTTTGCAATAATTGGTAATGCTGTGCTATATTTTGTAGCGGGTTTGGAGGCGGTTGTGGTTGCGTTCTTCTTGGGGGCGGTGTGTTCGCTATTATATTATTTTGTTGCTGTTGTTGTGGTGGAACGTATTGCTCTTCTTCTTCGCGATATTCTACCTTTTGGGGCTTTGCTATTGGAACTGCTTTTGGTTTAGGTTTTATAGGTTTAGTTTCTAATGGTCCTTGGCAATTGCGTTCGTGACTGTATCTGTAAGATTTTAATGTTAAAGTTTTGGCACATTTTGGACAGGTTATTTTCTTTTCATTGCGTGCTTGGGTTTTTGAGTTGTTTTTAAGTGGTTCTACATGTTTTATTTCTTGCGTTGGTTCTATTGGTGTGTCTGCCTTTGGTGCTTCTTCTTCTTCAATTGGTGGTAATTCATTTACTGGTGCGTCTGCTTCAATTGTATTAGTAATTTCAGGTTCAACTTCTGACATATATAATATATTATATATTTTGTCTATATTTTTTTTATATATTTTGTCTATATGGACAAATTGAGAAATATATTATATTCAATTGTCTAATTGAAATAAAAGGCTAAACTGTATGGGTACCCCGTGAAAATCAATAACTTCGTTTCTGGAGGTTGTAATTTTAAAGTGTAGTCTCTTAATATTTTTACCGCCTACATCAATAAAATCTGCATATATAGGTGAGGTGTAGTCGCTAATGACTCCGCCTAGTTGTTGGTTAATTTGAACTTTTTTATTACTGAACTACTAAAATTATTAGGTGCCGAATATTTGTAGTCGCTTAGTTGAGGTGAGTTAATATATACATTCTGAAAAGGAACTAAATTAAAATATCCACTTAACCAAGATGACGCAGGTTCATAGGCAATATAATTACTTAATAAATAATTGATAGCTTTTGGTCTCAAGTTGTCATATTCAAACTGTCCTCTGTTCCATTCGCCATTTACATAAGTTTCTAATTCTTCATCTGTAGGTATTTTGATTTTGTAATTTAGAGGGTCATTTAATTTAAGTTCCATTTTGCGTTCGCTTTGTCCATATACTGTTAAGAATAAGTCAGGTGCAATATCATTAAATGCCGCGTTTAATTCTGATTGTATTTTAAATGATAATTGATTGGCATAATAAATTTCACCGGATACATCAACGGCAGTGCTTCTCAATAAGACATTGGAACTGTTATACAACATAATATAGAAGCGTTCGTAAAACCCTTTCTCTGTTGTATAAAACGGAGTGCTGAATGAACACTCTGTCACGAACATTTTTGTTCTTGGTGGAATTTCAAAGTTTTGGTCAAGTTCTATAATAAAATCGCTGGTAGAATTACTTTCTTGCAATCTGTAGGCACTATCAACATAGATTTTTTTATATGTTAATCTATCACTCATAAATATAATATACAATAGAAATTATATTATAATTATTATTGATAATTACTTTGTAATTATTGTTATTAATAGATAATTTAAAAAATATCTATTAATAATATATGATTGGACGACAATTATTATTAGGTGCTATTGAAGGCAGGACGCCGACGCAAATGATGGCAGGTGTAGCAAGTGATAAAGCATATACAGCAGGTAAGGATTTAATAGAAGATGTATTTTTTAATCATAAAAAGACATTGGAAGACAAAATAGGAGGTTTCAATAAACATTTTGATAAGCAGATAATGAAACATAAAACACGATATGCTGAAGAAATTAATGTTCAAAATAAAAATAAAATCGATGATGTCAAGGGTTTAGACGCAGCCTATTCTAATGTAAATGGAATAACAAAAATAGGCAACACATTATATATTGGTGGCACTGGTGCTAAAACGGGACTAAATCACAAAGTCAATGATGTAATTGCAGATTTGTTTTTTATTCCTACTCATAATGTTCAATTAAGCGAAAGATATAAAGACGCAATGGAAGAATTAAGGAAAAATCCAGATGTGAATAGAATTGTTGGACATAGCCTCGGTTCATCCGTTGTTCAAGAAATCAACAACAGACACGGCAACAAATATGCTACTACTGTTTATTCATCACCTTTTGTATCAGGGATTAATCAACAGAAAAACCCGCGACACTTACGATTTAGAAATCGTGGAGACCCTATAGCAATGTTCGATGACGCGGCAATAACTGGAGAAATAGAAAGCAATAATTTGTTAGATAAACACAGTTTCAATAATTGGACAGGACAAGGTATGACTGAAATTAATCCTACTACTGATATTTCTAATGGGTTCAATCCGAATTCAACACCAGAACAATAAATAAATAAATATATATATAAGTTATATATGAGTATTGATGCTGAGAAATGGGACAACGATATTGAATATGCTTATAAGAAAATGATAGAGCGAGAGAAAAAGAAAGAATACAACATATCAAATAGTAAATATGAATGTAATTGTGGCAAAGAAGTATTGAATAAGGATAAAGAAGCGCACGAAAGCAATGATTTACATCTATACTACAGAAAAGGTAATATTGAAGGACTTATAATAGGCACGTATAGTGAAATTATTAATTATGAAAATGATTATTTAAAATTACATCCAGAAAATAACAAGATACATTATACAGATTATAGTAGAATTGATTATACCAACTTTTTAAAAGAACAAGAAGAAAATAGAATTCCATTAGATGAAGATGATTTGAGTTACTTGTATAAGTATAGAGACGAATTAGAAGATTGTATAAAGCGTGTAACTGAACTAACATTATCTCAATAATATTAATAATAATGTTTAGAAATAAAGACAAGCAAAACAAAATTCCATTAGAGAAGAAACTGACAAAAGAACCTACAAAATACGATAAACAATATAAAATTTTAGATTATGATACTTTAAAAGATATAGTTGATACAAAAAGTAATTATCTAATAAATATTATAAAAAATACAACTTCAAATAATTCTACTACAATGCTTCCACATAAGAAAAATATAAATAATAATAAAAAAAAATCTAAGTTTATCATGTTCTAATTTTGATATATATTTTTTTTAAAAAAATCTATATCATCATATATAAGTAATGGATAATATAATTGCAGAAAGTGAAACTACAATGATTAATTCGTTAAATTTTGGACTTCCAGAAACAGCACAATACATCACAGACCGACGACAAGTTAATTATTTTCCAGCAGGGTCAAACATCTATAATCCTAATGCAGGTAATAAACAAATCAGGTTTCATATTACAGGAGAAGATAATACATTCTTAGATTTATCAAGTGTTCGTTTATTTGCTAATCTTCAAAACAAAGATAATACCCGTAGTCATTTCTTAAGACCCTTAGGTAATTTATCAAGTTTCTTCAACCGTTATAGATGCACTGTTGGAGGTCAGCAAGTTCAGGATATTATTGAATACAATAGACATTGTGAATTGTACAATTCCTTTAAAAGTCAAGATGCCCGAGATATGGATGATTTAGAAGGTAGTGCTAATCCTCGTTGGGACGATGACTGGCGACATACTTATGCTACTGGGTTAGCAGAATTCATTGATGTTAATAATGAACGAGGAACTACCGGAACGGCACCAACCGAGGCAACATTTAAATCAGGAGACCATAATAATTGGGGTGATTTAACTTCAAGATACACTCGCCATTCAGTATCAGGTATTCCCGGAGGTGCAAATGGTTATATGAGATTAGGACATAAACCTTGTTGTGGTTTGTTAGAAAGCAATTATTATTTACCACTTCGTTATGCGCCACTTGAATTAGAATTTACAGTTGTATCGGATGAACACGTGCCAGTAATTAAACCATTTACTACTCGTAATCCAGATGGAACTTTAATCAACAACGCATACACTGACAAAAACGGTTATTACTTCACAACCGGTGATACTTCAACACTGTGGGAATTGAATAACGTAATCATTCGTGCTGAGGTAATACAATTGGACAACACGGTTAACAATAATATAGTGAAACATTTGTTAGAAGGTCAAAGTTTAAAATTAGTATTTCCAATGTATCACACTATGACACAATCATTCAACGCGGCAGGAACTGAAATTAATATGAATATTGTTAAATCCGCTTCTAAATTAAATGGTTGTTTCATTACATTGTATCGCCCACCGAGAGCCGGAACCGACCCACAAAATGCTGATTATTACAGACAGGACAACTACATTTACAAGCGATGGAATTATTTTTACAATCCCATGATTAACTCGCGTATTTTTGACGGTCCGAATCCAGATGGTGCTGATCGTGAGCAATTCCAAGGTAAAGGTTTTCAAAATCCTGAATTAGATTTGACTTGGCAATTACAAATTAATAATAAGAAATATCCAGAGTTTGAATGCCAATCAATGGCAGAAACCGCATATTATTTAAAACGAGCATTACACTATTTGAACCCTGACCAAGATGCATTCAGTATTTCATATAAGCGGTTTAGAGAGGATAAATTTGTTATTGGCTTATCCTTCGAGAAAATGCCAGATACCAATTTCACAGGTTCTAATACCAAGATGGGTGGGTTATTAGTGTTTAAACTCAAAGGCACAAATAAGGCTTTCACAGCTGATGAAGATGTGCGAGAAATATTTGTGCATATGATTTCGGAGTCTGTTCTGGAATTAAGAGAGTCGGGTAGCATTCTTTACGATTAAAAAGTTGTAAAAAGAGCAAAGGTTGATTGTCGGTGTGGCGGAAAATATACGTTAAGTCATAAAGCAGAACATTTTAGAAGCAATACCCATAAGTCTTATGAACAGCGGATGTCAGAAAATAACAATTAAAATCTATGATAAATATATAATGTATAAATTCCACAAAAGAAATAATAAGAAAAATAAAGGTAAGATATTTTTACAATCCTCACAAACTAAATATAGTCCATTTGATTTAAAAGATACAGAATATCTAAAACACCTGCACGAACAAATGAAGTTAAGAAACTCACAAGAAGCATCAGTAGCATTAAGGAAAAAGATTGACGAAGGAAATAAGAGAGCAAACTATGTAAATGAGCTGGATAGGATGATGGGTGAATTATATCGTCCTAACTTGCCACATGCAACAAAAGAACATTTAAATAAATGGTATGAAGATACAAAAAAGTTAATATTTACTTAACATATATTGATATAGATTAATAATATTTTTCACAAAAATATGATTAACAATAACATCTTATTATTAATAATATTTTCACAAAAATATTATTAATAATATTTTCTAATTAATATTATATCAATATGGCAACTACAGCAAGTTTAGAATTAATAAATCCATATGCAAAATTTGGATTGAAACGACGACCTACTTATGAAGAAATCGCTAATTTAATAGGCGAGAACGAACAATTAACAGGAAAACTACCTAATAGAGACGCTACATTTTTAAAAGCAAGTCCTCAGGGTAGTTTTTTTGATGGAAGCGACCATTTAGAATTATTGAAAGACCAAGAGATGAGAATATTAGACAGACAAATGAGAGAGGCAATGATGAAACAAGAAGCACATAGAAACGGGCATACTTATGCAGTTCACAAAATGAATGCAGGAACACCTGTCCAAGCAAACGCTGATGCGATAAATGATGAATATGATTTTTCCACACCACAACAAACGGCAAGACAACACGAGGCAATGGTAGATACAAGGCTACAAGAACTAACCACAGCAACAAAAGAAAGAGTAAATGAAGTAAGCCAAGCAATGGCATCAAACTTACGAGAAATGGGTGGAACAATTTTTCAAAGAATGCTAGGCAATAGACAATCAGCACCATCGGCAACAACAAGAACAGTACCGGATAATCTCCCAGTATTAGAATACGAAGGTTCGCCAATTTCAGGCGGAGATGATGCCCAAGTAGAATATCAAGCCACAGGAGCATCAAGTTCAACGCCACAAGAGCCGCCGCCATTGCCATTATTTCCATTGTTCAAAACAACAATAGATAATAATATTAGTCCTGCTTACTGGAAAAACAACCCTAATTTAACAGTAGATGATATTAAATTTCAATTTTATTTAAGAGGAATTCAAGTGCCAGAAGAAAGCGAAATACAAGAAGAATTGAAACACAAAGGCAGAGGCAAGGCGAGAACATACAAACAATATTTAGTGGATATGATTTTAGACACTATTGATAATGGCGGGTGGATAGTAAATTTAGGCAAAGGTAGAATAGAAGAACTCAAGGCAAGTTTTAAGGGCAAAGGTAAGAAATAAAAATATAAATAATAATAATGATAATATTAACGAAAAATATACTGAAAAGAAAGAAGCAGAAATTCAATGACACATATGATGACGACAGTTTTTCAATACATAACCTAATGAAACCAAACACTTCAACAACAATACAACCACCGAAATTGATGAAAAAAGGCATACCGAGAGAATTTATTGACATTGCAACCAACACAGATACTATTGCTACAGCAACCAGAGAGACGCAAGAAAAGTTATACAATGATGCAAATCAACCATTAAATGTGACATTTGAAGCGTTTAAGGTAAAGGAAAACCAGGACAATATGTTTCAAATAATGCTTAAAAACTTTTGGCGCAACACATACAAAAGGAATGAACCAACAAGAACACAAGCAACACAAACACTGAAAAACCAACGCGACGCAATGGTGTCAGCCTTTACTAAAATGCTCGACAACAACAAACCACCAGAACCACTGCCAAAGAAACCAGATGAGGATGACAGCGATGAAGAAGAAAAGAAGTTCAAACTGACAAAAATGATAGAAATAATGCTACACAACGGCGCTACAATAGCAGATATCATATTAAACTTATCACACAGCACAATTGCAACAACAATAAATATTGCAGATTTAGTTAATCAGATAACAGCAGGAAATGCACAAAGTAGCGGTAGCAATTCATCAAATGAAGCTATTAGTGTTCATAGTTCTCCACCTATTACTGTTCATAGTTCTTCATCTGAAAGTCCAACAGAAATACCAGCACCAACTGAAGACGAAGATTCAGAAGAAGAAGAAAACCAACATTTCAATTTTGAAAAAATAAAATCTAAATAATATTATATATAATGGGTATTGGTCAAAGTAAAAATGATGCAAATAACAGTATGGAAGACATTAAGACTTTAAGAGTAGATGAAAAAACAAGAGCAGATACTTTAATAATAAAATCTATTCAAGAATGTGTGGCACGAATTGAGAAATTAGAAAAAGAAAAATCTGACAAATTAATATATAAACTTCCTGCTTTACAATTTTGCAATGCTTCGTTAATTTAAATTGATAATATTAAAACATAATTAATATTATTAATTGCTATCATAATCTGTCATTTCACTTTCGGGTAATTTTGTTGAGGCGTTGCTACACATATCATCTATTAAATCTTCTTCATCAACAAAATTATTTTGAAATCTTAATAATTCCTCGTCTGTTGCCCTTCTTTTCAATACCTTATAAAGTTTATGTATCCAAGAATTAGTATGAAAATTATAATTACCTCTACGATAAAATCCACCACATCTACATAGTTTCATTGGCATATTATGATATTATATTAAGTTAGAATATCTTTATTCATCATTTGTAATTTGAAATGCCTGTTCAAAATTGATATGAAACATTTTGTTAATGTCTTTTGAATTCATATTCACGTAGAAAAAGGAATATGGAGCAAAATTAACGGCTTGACGATACATATCTAATAATTGCTGTTTGTCAACAATGGCGCTATTTTCTTCAATAAAACTCATTAACTCACTGGCATTTTTCAACCTAAAAATATATAATGAACTCGCATTCAAACGAATGATAGGCGCTAAAACATTGTATTTTTGTGTTGAACAAATCACACTTACTGCATCGTGCCTGCCTCTTGTAAATAATCCATGTAATAATTTACTATATCTAACAAATTTAGGGTCGTCTGCGTGGTCATCTATAACGATTAATATTGAATGCAGTTTCTTTATCTTTTTAGATTTCATATAATTAATTATTTTCTTCTGTCTTTCAATTACATTTTCTAAATCACTTGGATTATAATTATCAAAATAAATTTGTTCTTTTTCATCATCCACGTGCAATTCATCCCTGATATATTTTTTAACTTCTGTAAATGTAGGGTCGTTATGGACGCTGGGTGAAAATATAAATATTCTTGCGAATGAATTTCTATAAACATTCAATATTAAATTTTGAATAAGGACAGTCTTCCCGCCTGTCGAACTCGCAACTATAATACTTCTAAATGGTAATTTTGGCACGTGCTCATATTTAGATTGTTTGAATTCATATTCAGTTATGTTTATTGGTTTTATTATTGGAACATCTGACATAGTTGATATTAAAGAAATATAGAAAATTATATTTAAAAATTAACTTGTAATTATTATTAAATGGAACATCATTTTTATGATATGCTGGTGGCGAATATCATAAAAATGGAACAGGCTTTTCCATTGCTTCAATCAATAAGCATTGAAGCTAATTAGTTTGTATCTCGCTCGCGTGTGCAATGAAAACCCCAAGTGCTGTGCCCTCCGAATATTCTATCATGCATGAAAATAATAAGATTAAATAAATATTTTATCTTATTATTTATATGACTATTATCCATTGCAGTTGTGGTAAAACTTATGATGACAAATATTTATTTAAACATCTAAATTCAAAATATCATCAGAAATTTGTAGAATATAGATGGAATAAAGACGATACAATGAAAAAACTTTACAAGAAAAGAAAGACAGAAATGAAAAATAATTTATCTTATTATTTAATATGAAAAGGAGTTATTCAGATTATATTAATATAATAGATGAAGTAGAGAATATAGAACAAGTAATAATAACTGATAATAAAATTAAGAAATGTTGTTATTATTCATTAGAAATGATTAAGTTTGTGATACAATATATCAAAAATAAAAATGTAAATATTAATATAAATGGTGAAAAAGAAAAAGAAAAACAAAAATAAGACAGGTTTAAGTCTATCTTCAACAGATGAAGATAGCGGAGAAATTGTTAAAGAAACAGCAGTAATTGAGTTTTCTTGTCCAATGTGTAAAAAGATGTTAGAAATGAAAAATGAATTAGAAATAAAAAATAATAAAAATTGTAAATGTTCATGTATTCCAACAACTTTCAAAATAAGAAAAAAATGATAAGAAAATGAATATTGATAAAACTAAAGACAGTATAAATCTGGAAACGGATGTTCATAATATAACTTTTAAATTTGGTAGGCAAGCAACACCATCCGATAATAATGAAAACGAAACACAGGAAACTGTTAAACAAATGATGAAAAATTAGTATTTAAAGAGTAGATTCAACATAATTGCACTTTATAAATATATAATTAAACAAATAATTATCTAAATAAATATATAGTAATGTCTGAAAATGAAAATTATACTATTAATGATTTAATGAAGCAGATAACATTAATTGGTAAAAATATCAAAAACTTAAATGATATGATTAAATCCATTGATGACAAAATGAAACCAGTTGAACGCGAACAACAAAGCAACGAAGAGAAGGAGAAGATGAATAAGATTTTTGAAAAGACAGGGATAGGCAGACCTAGCGGTGATTATGATACCAAGCGTAAAAAATACTGCGATATGTTAAATAAGGGACAAATCAAAAGTCCAAAAGAACAAACATTAGAATATTATAAACTAATTAAGGGCGATGATGATAAATATGTAATGGTTGGAAATTAAAATCTAGATAATTCTAATAATATGAATTTATTAGAATTATTTAGCAACAAGACCTATATAAAATACCTAGTAGTTTGATATTGGAAACTGCGATGAGTTTGACAGAAATCGGGGGCATGATTTTGATAAAATCGGGGAATGATTTTGATAGAATCGGGGAATGATTTTGATAGAATCGGGGAATGATTTTGATTATAACCATGCTATGATTATAACATGTAAAATATTATATGTTATAAGTATATTCCAATATTTAATTTTATTTCTTGTAAAAAAGTATTTAAAGAAATAAACACTATATATATATATTATAATAGAAATGGAGTTTCAAAAACTACCAGTTGAAGTTATTAATAATATTATGTCCTATAAATATGGCAAGCCAGAATATATGAAAATAAAGCATAATCATAATGAAGCATTGAAGAGAATACAAAGAAGATATAAAATTGACAAAACTGACATAGAAAGGGAAACAAAGCACTGTAATAATTTAGATGGTGATAAAGTAAAGAGACAAATATTTCAACATTATGTTTCTAGGAAGGTTCCATTAAGCATTGAAAGTATTGAAGATATAGTTATGAAAGAAGGGGATGAAATAGATAGCTTAATAGATAAGTATGTAGGATATGAAAGTTATAAAGCAATAATAATAGTTGATGTAATTTGATGTGTAAGGTTTCATCGCTTTAATTATTTTGAGGATGATGAATATAGCAGTTATGGTTTTGATTTTCATAGTGGTATACACTTAATGGGTTCTATAGACCAAGATAATATAACTGATGTAATGGAATACGCAGTTGCAATAATATGTAGAAATATTGATAATGAAAGGGATATAATGAATATTGTAGGAGTAAAACACATAAGGTTTATACTAATTATTGATGAACCTGAATAATATAATCATACTATGATTATAACATTTATACCCTTATATGTTATAATTATAATGTAAGTATAGCGTTTTATATATTGAAGATAAAATCCTACAAGGTGGGCCATGCGCAACTCCGGAATATCCAAATTTTGAAAAATGATTAATTATTAAGTCTCCTCATTGAATTATTGAAAATGTTGATTCTTATTGAATAATTCTTCTTAAGATGCTATATATATTTATCTCTTTTGAAAAAATATATTTTCTAAAAAATTTTGGAAAATGTGTGTTTTTGAAAATAAACATGTTTAGGTGTATTGAATTTTTCAAAAAATAATTCAATTTTTGTTTTGGTATGCAGTACTAAAAAAATATTCATAAAAATGTGTTTAGACTGTTTCAAAAAATGTTTTAAAATGGCTGTTCTGGTGCGCTTATTCAAAAAATGCAAAGAATCCTAGGGTAGACCCTAGACTTTTGAGTCCGAAAAAAGTTGCGCATGGCCCTACCTAACTATATCTGGGGGGCCCAGGAAATAGTACTGTCAGAGTCTGCTTCATCCTTCGCAGCAATAATTAGCTCTGACTGCTTGCTGTCGCGTAGGCTGTTTGAGGGGCAAAACAACAACCGGCCCACTCCGTGCCTGAAAGCCGCACAGGCGTGATGCTGGAGTACCCAAGCTGAGACTGCATGCCGGAAAGCTGCATTAAAATCACGCAAAGCTGCCACTCAGAGCTGCCCGTCACAACTTCAACAAGCAAATCTGCGCGGAAGCCTCCTTTCTGAAGGTCGTAGTGCTTGCTGGTCGTGTTGCAACGTGCCGTTTTAACCCAACTGCAACGGTTCAGAACGTCCCCCATAGCCCCAGTCTGCAGCTTTCGGGCGCTCATCGATCGTAAGGCGATCGAAAGGCATCCATAGGCGTGCGTGCCAAAGCACACGCGCCCGCGCTAGCTCCTTCCACGGCTCGAGGGCACATAGAAAACCCCCGCGCCACCTAACCCGAGATTGCATCTGCCGCGTGCAACGCTTACAGTTTCAAAGGCACCTGCCTTGGCTCGGCAAAATACTTGCCGAAGGCCAACGTAGTGTTGGTTATTGCTTTGGCAACCTACAATCAGTAATTGTCACTGTTCGACTCCAAGAATTACAGCGTCACATGCTCTCAGAGCACGCAGCTGCGTATCCTGCACAGGCCTTGCAGTGCTTGCCTGAGCTGCGGCAGCCATCACGGGCATGGTCGCGATAGCCGACGGTTGGTACTGCCAAAACGGCAGGGCGGCGGGTGATCTTTGCCAGTGTGGGTACCGTGATCACCGGCGACATGGATTTTGGCTGTGCCAGGATCTAGAACAGCGGCCAGCGCATGGGTCTCGATGAGGGCCACGTCAAACACCTGATGCCTGGTCAACGCTGGCCCAGGCTTCAAGCTGCATGGGCAGCATGGCCCAGTTTGAACAGCAGCCTTCATAGTCCAGCTGCCCCACCCTGCGGAGCAGCCATATCACGCTGTGCAGCCCCCTGCAAGGTTGACCTCCGGCAACAGGTGAAACAGCAAAGTCTGCGCACTAAGCGCGGCTTCGTTGCCTGTGAGCCTTCGCCAGCTGACAGTCGGTCTCGTCCCGCCAGAGAGACCAACAGTCAGCACCAGAGCCAGCAACTATAAGAAAAGCATCGACGTCAACAAGTCGCAAACCACAGGGGGCAGTCACATTTTGCAACACGCTGTGAGGACCTATCACTTAGGTCGTCGTATTCCCCTAATTCGACCTGAGCTCAATCCACGATTGCTCGCTTTACATCATCGGGCCTGGAAATCGGCGCTTCAGCCCTGCTCTGGAAATCCAAAAAAGGAGTCCGGCCCAAATAAGGCGTACTCCGGTGGTTCGTAACTCTTTGATTGATATTTAGCCAATCAAGCATTTGAATTGCAAAGGCCCATCTCAGAGGACAATGCATGGCCGCGCAATTTGCATGTGCGCTTATGATAGCAATCCCTTGCCATACCTGACATTTGCCTGCAACAGGTCAAACGGGCACACATCCATCTAAGTCTGCACACTACACCCGGCTTCATTGAACCATCGGCTGTCAATTGGTATCGTGCATTCAAAGAGACCATCTAGCACCTAGGCAAGCACTCATGTGAGACACATCAGCATGAACAAATCCCAAAATCTGTAAGAAGCTTTTGGCTGAGGTGCCAAAGTCCTGGGGCAAAACAAAGGGAGTCAGCCTAGCGTGGCGCCAGGTTTCTTTGTCAGCACGACAGAAATGCTGCAATGGCAGAAACTCTTCAGGAGGTCCCAAAGCCTTCTAAGAAGCCCGTGAGACAGCTTCTGAGGACAGCTCTGCAAAGCAAAGCCGGCCAACCTTGGAGAAGAGCTCATGGGTTTCCGGTGCGCTGAGCTCTTCATGGAGCATGTTGCGATCTGGGCATCTGGGATCGCACGATTAACATCGTGGAGCCGAAATGTGCCAATCTGTACTTCAGCATTGCTGCACGGAACGATCTGCGAGCCCCGCAGCGCAATGAGACCGGCTGCCAAATCATCGCCGGCTTCATTGACCATGGGCATGTCAAGCCATTCGTTCACAGTGGAGCTATCAAATGCTCTGCGGTTGCGTCAAGTTGGGGCTGCTCTTGGCAGGACAGCGCAACTTGTTCTACAGGTGTCACTCGTAGTTTGGAACCTAAGATCTCTGCTGACAGCCGGTTTAGCTCCGCGGGCCGGACTCTCGCTCCTGAATCTCGGGGTCCATCGGTCGAACGCCGGCATGCGGGCTGCGACATGGCAGCATCCTAGATCGAACTTGGGCCGAATCCGGAGGTCACGCACCAAAGCATGCCGTTCTGTGGTTGTCTGTGTACGTCATACGCGTAGTGGCTATTCCCGTACCATGTCAAGACTCAAGATGCGCGGGCCCCAAGGCGCATGTCAACGCACCTTGTAATCATGGATTGCGCTTGTCTCGATTTAAGGGACGCAATAACTGGAGCAAAAGAGTGTAAACCATGAAGGATCAGCCGGATTCCCAGCGCGAATCGTTCAAAATCGTTCAAGCTGAGCTGAGGCCCTAGAAGGGAAGCCCATTGGCGATCACCTCGATCCGCCTGTCGTAGCGCGCCGACAGTACAAAGCGGCGCCTCACCAGCCAACGCCAAAGGCAGAGGGAGTTTCGTTTCTTTCCGCCGGGGCCCTTGACGGAGCAACCCCAGCCGGTCAGCGACGTCCTCGCTGGCAGCCGAAGTATCTGAAGAAAAAACGATTGCACATGCGTCCAGGGCACTGTTGTTCTCGTGAGGGAGGGAGGGATGGAAGGAGTCCGTGAATCAGTATGTGAATGATGGTCAAAATTGCAATGAAACTGCTGACAACGCAACAGGTCAGCCTTTCTTGCGTTGGCGCCGCGCGCCGCGCTCGAGCCCGCGGTGGCGCATGACTCCATCGCAGTCAAATGGGAAGTCTTCTTCCACGTCGTTAAAGCTTTCTGTCCGTCGCTGTTGCCATGGCTTTGAGAAAGTCTGTGTCCGTCATGGTTCTCAACGCTCGCCGTTCATGTGATTGAACGTCTCTGCCCACTTTTCCCCCACGTCGCCAAAATTCTCTGCCCGTCACAGTTCTCAACACTTGCTTTTTCCATGTTTTTGAAAGTCTCTGTTCATCACGGTTCTTACTGGTCGCCTTGTCATGCTTTGTACACCTTGTTAACGTTTTCTGTCCGTCACAGCTCTCAACAGTCGTTTTTGCCACGTAGTCCGCCGACCCCTTTCTCCAAAGGGGAGGCGCATGGGAAGGGTTTGTCTTTGTCCTTGCCTTAGTGATGATTATTATCATCACTGATGTTGGATTACCGTGGCGCTCTTCTTTTTCATATACGTTTCAACTGTGCCGTTAGACCCTGCATCCCGAGGTGTTCCTAACGGCTTACTTCTTGTGAGGACGAGCGATGACACAAAGTCCCCACTTCGCATCCACTGCAATCCATCGAAGTCTTGAGAACAAAAAAGCCCCCGGACATGGGTTTTCTGCCCGAGTTTCCACACACCCGGGGCACTTCTTGTAAAAATCAACAAGGCACTTATTATCATGTGAATTTATCCCGCAGTGGCTGTTTGAGATGCAGGGAACGCGTCGTCATAATCATCACAACAACTGCAGGTGATGCTAAAAATGCAAAGTAACATGTATCATCATAACATCTGGCGATAATGCGGACGCACAGTAATAATTATCAGCCCCTAATGTTGGGCAAAAAATGCATCATCAAAACATCATCATTATCGTGCTGCTCTTTTTCATATATGCTTTAAGTGTGTCGTGAAACCCGACAAAACATGCGTAGTCATAATTGTCATAACAACGTCCCCTGTCAGCAAGCAGGGGCCGGCGTCGCAGGGCGGCAGCCCTTAAATTGAAATTATGTGGCCGTCACGGTTGTCAACGGTCGCATTCTCCCACATCTTTCAAAGTCTCTGTCCGTCACGGTTTTCCACGTCGTTAAGGCTTCCTGCCCGTCACGGTTCTCAACGGTCGAAAATTTTCCATGTCTATAATGGTAGAGTTTTTCCTGAAACGCAAACAGTAGAAGGCCATGCTCTTCAGGGCGGACCTGCGCTTGTTTGTGCGCGGCTTTGAAGTCAACGCCTTGTTCTGGACAGCACCGTGTGCCACGTCAACACAAGGTGCCATTTACCAGAGCGCCTTAGCCTGCCAATGGCTTCAGACCTGGCGCTGTCCACGCAACCAGAAGACACTCCAGGTGCCTTCGTGGGGGCAAGTATGGCTCTTTTCCTTCTGCAAAGACCACATTTAGTTTGCCTACGGCGATACCTAAAGGCAATTTTTCCCGAGCTTCGGCAAGGCTAAGGCCGGTTTCTACAATCCAGTTGTTGGCAATTTCATTGCGCAACAGGCTTTGAACTGTCTCTGGTTCGTCCTCGGCCATTTTCCAGTTGCCTTCACAAATTTCTAGATCTGGTGGCACGGCCGTGTCCGGCTTTTTGGCCGGCCATTGTTGGCTGGGCGGCAAGGCTGAGACACACCTCTTTGAAAGGGTTGCTTCTTCCATGTAATTGAAGGTCTCCTCCACGTTGGTAGCAGTCTCTGTCCGTCACAGTTCTCAACGGTTGCTGTGTCGATTTCTTTGAAGTCTCTGTCTGTCGCGGTTCTTACTGGTTGTTTCTTCCTTGTTGGTAAAGTATTCTGCCCGTCAAGGTTGACAGAGGTCGTTTGGCCATGCCTTTCAACGTCTCCGTCCATCACGGTTTTTTTTTGCTACTTTTTCCCTAAACAGTTTATTGCGAGGGGTTCTAAATTCATTGAAAGTGACTCGCCTATTTGTCTCCCTTTGTCTCCCTTTGTTTGGCCCGGCTGGCTCCCAGCCTGGATGCCTGGCACGGCTCCCTGGGTGGACGGATCGTTTCCCACTGTCTCTCAGCTTGAACGGGTTCAATTGTGTCCCTTTGTCTCCTTCTTGTTGTCTCCCAGCCTGCCTGGCACGGCTCTGTGGGTGGACGGATTCATTTGTCTCCCTTTATTGTTCCCGGTTGTCACGGATTCATGCGCGGTGTATTCCGCGGGCAGGCAGGTGTGTCTAAAGGCTCAGAAACGCGTGTCCGAACGCGCGCATGCGCTTGATGAAGCCACACCGCATGAGTGTTCCACGTGAGCACATGTTTGTGTTCCATGTGAAAGCATGCGATTGTTCTGATAAACGCATGTGCGATCCGGTCAAAATTAATAGTAAGGGAGCTTAGTCTACAGAGGCCGCCGTCGCAGTCACTTTGTGCAGTTTTTCATTCATACAAGGCGGAGTCCTGCAAATACCAATGGATTGCCCGCTCCCCGCTAGAGGCGCTAGGATGGCGCTTGATTTGCGCTAGGGTCTTCGGTGATCTTGGTTTCCAAGAGTTAGCGTGCGGGTTGCTGCGATGGAAGGGTGTGATGTTGCAGTTCTTGTCTTACTTAGTACTTGACTTGAAGCCAGCCCGCACGTTTACCTTCATCTCTCAAATCCACACAGATGGTCGCCGTGACTGTGAACGCATGTGCGCCGCACAATTGCGTTGACCTCCACGTGTGCACATACGTGTTTTCCATGTGTACACAGAGGTGTGTGACAAGTCAGCGCAGAAGTCTCTTCTGGTTAAACATGTTTGTGTGATCCAGGTCCCCAGGTCCGCACGTGAACACAAATGCCAGTTCCAAGTGAGCGCATGTATGGGCTCCAGGTGAACACAAATGTATGTTGCAAGTGAACAGAAATGTGCTTTCCAGACATACACACATATGTGTTCCAGGTGTACGCATGTGTGTGTGCGTGTGTTCCGGGTGTGCATATATGTGTGTGTGTGTCTGCGTGTGCACATATGTGTGTTCCACGTGTACACATATGATATGCGTTCACATGTACACATGTGTGTGTTGCACGTGTACACATTTGTGTGTTCATGTGTGCGCACATGTGCGTTCCAACTGGACACGTGTATGTGTTCCAGGAGAACACATGTTTTTGTCAGATGAACACGTGTCTGCTCCGGCATGCGCATGTATGTGTGTTCACGTGTACGCATATGTGTGTCCTACGTGTACACATTTGTGTGTTCACTTGTGCACACATGTGCGTTCCAACTGGACGCGTGTTTGTGTTCCAGGAGAACACATGTGTGTTATCAGATGAACGCCTGTGTGTGTGGGCCTGCTCCGCGTGCACATGTATGCGTTTTCATTTGTACACATATGTGTGTTCCACGTGTACACATTTGTGTGTTCACGTGTGCACACAGGTGTTTTCCAATTGGGCACGTGTTTGTGTTTCAGGTGGGTACATGTTTGTTCTCAGATGAACGCACGTGAGTGTGTTCCAACTAGACACGTGTTTGTGTTCCAGGTGAACATATGTTTGTTTTCAGATAAACACTCGTGTGCGTGTTCCACGTGTACACATATGTGTGTTCACGTGTGCGCACATGTGCGTTCCATCTGGACACGTGTATGTGTTCAGGGGAACACATGTTTGTTGTCAGATGAACACGTGTCTGCTCCGACATGCACATGTATGTGTGTTCGCGTGTGCGCATATGTGTGTCCCACGTGTACACATTTGTGTGGTCACTTGTGCACACAGCACATTTGTTTTTGTGTTTTCACGTGTGCACATATGTGTGTTCACGTGTACACCATATGTGTGTTCCACGTACGCACATGTGTGTTCCACTTGGACACGTGTTTGTGTTCTAGGCGGACGGATGTGTGTTCCACGTGAACACATTACCATGTGCTAGCTAAACTTTTTCTTTGTCTGACGACATATTTGCTCTCCAGGTGTGCACATGTATGTGCTCCAGAAAACGCAAGATTGGTTTCGAGGTGCGCACATGTGTGTGTGCGCTTTAGGTCTGCTCACGTGTGCACATATGTACGTTGCACGATGTGCACACATGTGTGCTTTAATCGTGCACGCGGTGTTCCTGGACACATATTTCTGTCCCAGCGCTGTACATATGTGTCCCACATGTACACACATGTGTGCTTTAGTTGCACGTGTTTGTGTTCCAGGTGAACACACGTGTGTTCCACGTGTACACACATGCGTGTCTGAATTGGACACGCGTTTCATTGGGTTCCAAGTGAACACATTTGTGTTCCACGTGAACACATTAGCGTGTCGTAGGTGAACACATATGTGTGTTCCAGGTGTAAAAATGTGTGTGTGCTTCACAAGAAGGACACGGTGGTCTTCCTGCTCAGCACATGTGTGCGTGTGCCGCGTGTACTGTGTGAGTCGTATACATATGTGTGTTCCACACGTACACACACACCACGTGCTTGCGCAGCCACACTTGCGTTCACGTGCGCGCGCTCGCCCGCAATCGCACGCGCTGGCCCAACCTCAGGTCCTGCGCGGTGCTGAAGCGCGAAGCACGCCAGCAACACACGTGCAGCAACAACGGGTTCACGACTGCATCCCTGTTGAAGCGCAGAAGGCCACAAGCTGTTGGCATGTTTGTGCTTGCCCGTCAGTCCTCAACTGCTTGGGGTCTCTGCTGGTGTAGTTGGTAACACGGCTTCTTGGAGCCCGGTGTAACACGGCTGGGGTGTTGCAAAAACGATCACCAGGGACAAAAAAGTGTGTTTGGGAGGAACCGAAGACAAAACGCTGCCTGCGAAAGCAATCATTCTGCGCTGGCACTGGTCAAAAGGTTGCAATGTTTTTGCTGGCCTGCGCACGGGCTCCAAGTTTTTCCACGTCATTAACGTTCTCTGAACATCACGGTTCTCAACATTCGCTTTTTCCATGTCATTGAAAGTCTCTGTCGGTCACGATTCTTACTGCTTGCTTTTTCCACGTTGGTAAGGTCTCCCGTCACGCTTCTCAAAAGTCGCTTGGTTGCAAATCACTGTCCGCTTTTTCCGCGTTGTTCAAGTTCTCTGTCTGTCACGGTTCTCAACGGTCGCTTTTGCCATGTGATTGAAAGTCTCTGTCCGTCATGGTTCTTACTGGTCGCTTTGTTGACGTCGTTAAAGCTTTCTGTCCGTCACGGTTCTCACCGATCGCTTTCTGCCATGGCTTTGAAAGTCGTCAACGCTCTCTGTCCGTCACGGTTCTCAACGGTCACTCTCTCATGTCTTTGAAAGGCACTGTCCGTCGCAGTTCTTACTGATCTGTCCGTCACGGTTCTTACTGGTCTCTTTTTGCACGTCGCTAAAGTTCTCTGTCCGTCGCATTTCTCTCAACCGAGGAAACCTCACCGACGTGGAAAAAGCGACCAGTACGAACCGTGACAGGCAGAAACTTTGAAAGACATTGCAAAAGCGAACTTTGAGAACCGTGACGCGCCGAGAACTTTAACGACGTGAACACAGCGACCAATAAGCACCGTGACGGACACATACTTTGACATTGCATGGAGAAAGCGAACGTTGAGAACCGTGTCGGACAGAGAGTTTCAACTGCATGGAAAAGGCAACTCCTGAGAACTGGGCGGAAGGGTTATTTTTTCCTAGGTTCGTCGCAGCCATGTTTTTCCTCGGTTCGACGCTGTGGTCGGGATTCAGAAAAGCTGCAAAGGGTTTCCTTTCTCCAAAACGCAGCAAAGTCCGCAGACGGCTCACTTGTTCAAAGACGCAGGGTTGGTTTAGGGCGGCTTGCGGTTGGTTTAGGGCGGTTCTCAGCGGTCGCTTCTTCATGTTTTTGACAGTCGCTGTCCGCTTTTTCCACGTCGTTAAAGCTCTCTGTCCGTCGCCTTCGCCGTGGCTTTGAAAGTCTGTGTCCGTCACGGTTCTCAACGGTCGCTTTTTTCATGTCTTTGAAAGTATCTGTCTGTTGTGGTTCTTTCTGGCCGCGTCGCAGTTCTCAACGGTCGCGTTTGCCATGTCATTGCAAGTCTCTGTCCGCCATGGTTCTTACTGGTTGCTTCTTCCATGTCGTTGAAGTTCTCTGTCTGTCATGGTTCTCAACGGTCACGTCTTCATCTCTTAGGAAGGCTCTGTCCGTCACGGTTATCAGCAGTCGCTTTTTCATGTTTTTGAAAGCCACTGTGTCCACGGCCATGTCTTGAAAGTCTCTGTCCGTTACGGTTACTGCCACGGCGGTAGAGTTCCCTGTCACGGTTCTCAGTGGTCGCTCTTGCCATGTTATTGAAACTCTCTGTCCGTCACGGTTCTTACTGGTGGCTTTTTCCACGTCGTTGAAGTTTTTTGTCTGTCGTGGTTCTGAACAGTCACTTTTTCATGTCTTTGAAAGGCTCTGTCCGTCACGGTTCTTACTGGTCGCTGTGTCCATGTCGTTAAAAAGTTCTCTGTCCGTGACGGTCCTCAACCGTCGCCCTTTCCAGGTCTTTGACAGTCTGTGTCCGTCATGGTTTTTACTGGTCGCTTTTTCCAGGTCGGTAACGTTCTCCGCTTTTTCTTTGGTCCGTCACGGTTCTTACTGGTCGCTTTTTCCACGATGTGAAAGCCCTCTGTCCGTCACAGTTCTCAACAGTCGCTTTTGCCATGGCTTAGAAAGTCGGTTCTGAACGGTCGCCTTCTTCATGTCTTTGAAAGTCTGTTTACTGGTCACGCTTTCCGCGGCGGTGCGGTTTCCTGCCGTTCTCAACAATCTTTTTTCCATGTCTTTGAAAGTCTCTGTCCGTCACGGTTCTTACTGGCTGCGTGTTCAAAATTCGCACCGTGCCACAGCCACAGGGATCTGATGCGCCCAAGCGCGCAAAGCGTTCACCAACCATAACCAACTGTTTTGGAAATTGCATGGACCATGGCCCACCATGTTGCGATAGCCTGCGCTGCACACGGGAATCTAATAAGGGAACTGTTGCGCGAGCCTGCGCAACCGAAAAGCGCTGGCCAGATCTCCCCCCAGCACTTCGTGCTGGCCCACGCAATCGAAATGCGTTTCAAAATTTAGTAAGTCACGATTGTGTGTAAACACCACGGAAAAAGGCCTAGTCAGAGCGAGCGCGCTGATCCAACCCCGGCACTGCGCCCTTTCCATAAGAACACCGTAGTGTTTATGCCGCCTCATGCTGCCACGCGTTGTCATCGCAGCGCAAAGAGGTTTTGAAGCCTGCTCAAGTGGAGTTTGCTTTTAAGCACCTCCGGCCACTGCGCCGCCAGCACATCCATAGGCCCCTATCGTGAGGACGGCTGCGCGCCCAACAAGCCAGCGCTCTCCCTTTTTCTCCCTCTCTCTCTCTCTCTCTCACTCTCTCGCTCCCTCTCTCGCTCTCTCGCTCTCTCGCTCTCTCCCTCTCTCGCTCTATCTCGCTCTTTCTCGCTCTTTCTCGCTCTCTCGCTCTCTCGCTCTCTCTCTCCCTCTCTCCGTCTCTCCCTCGCTCTCTGAACGTTCGGAAAACGAAATGTCGAAGTGTTCGGATCAAAAGCGACTTGCCGAAAGTTCATCACTTTTTCAAGGTTTGGGTTCCGGAATTGCTATTATCCTGCAAAGAAGCTTGAACCAAAACCGCCAGGTTTGCCGAAAGCCCGGGGAAGCCAACAACATTTGACGCTCAGATACGCATTTTCGCCTTGCCGGGACAACGCTGCAGTCACGGCTTAGCTCATGCCAGCGCTCGCATTTTGCAGCAGCGGCGTAATCTCGGTTGAAGACCTGGCTGCCGCTGCATGACTGGCATGCGCATGTGCAGTTCAAGTGGATGTGAACCCAGTGGTTTATTTGAGTGCGCCTTTGTTCGTTGGACCCCGAGAAAAATAAGCACCCCCCTCCGCCATCTAAACAGTAAAATTCTCGAAATTGTTTCTTCAAGCACGTGCGCAGGGAGTAGTTGCCCTTGCGCTTGATGAAGACCAGCACCTTGAAAAAGTGTCTCTTGGGCGGCGCTTTGTTGAGACTTCGCGCGTCGTTGCGGAACCACGCGAAGACGTGCTCTGCAGCAGACGCGTTGGTCTTCTTGAACCTGCGGCCCAAACGCTTGACGAAGTTCGGGTTGCATCGGCAACTCTTCCGACGCGCTTTGGCATGGAAGTAGTCTACCGACCAGTACTTGATCTGCCTGAAGTTTGTAGCTTGGCAGGGTCTTCGATAGCGTCTGTTCCATGACGGCATTGCCTTCCGGCTTGTCCATGCGCGCCACGACCACTACCGTGTCCATATGGCTTCTGCGACCATTGGAGCGAGGCTTACCGGCATAGTTGCCTGACCCCATACACTTGACGTGCGCCTTGGCCATGTCCATCCGCCACTCCTGCGGGGAAAACTCCTTCTCATGAAGGTAGGTGTCCAGTGCTTCGTTGCCACTCTCGTTGCCGATGATGATAGTGCCGTGGAACCCCAAAGGTGCGAGCTCTTGCAGCGCCAGCCAAGACGCAATGCCATCGGCGTGACGCTTGCGGAATTGACACGAAGAGTCCGTGAGGTCCACATCGAAAACGCTCTGGCGCACGTCCTGGGCGGCCCGGGAAGACGCAAACGCCCGAAACTCCAACACACTGCCGTACTTCAGTTACTGCGCGGTGAAGCCAGTCTTGTTGCTGACAAACAAGACCTCCGAGATGTCCTCCGGCGAGGCAGTGTTGACTTTGTTCCCGGCGTCTACGTACGTCTACGTAGAAGTTGGGCGACATGGAAAGGCTCTGCAGCGATGCGTCTGTAGCTGAACATGGGTAGCTCCACAAACACAAACGCCGATCCCTGAGAGGGTCTCATTGTCTGTTGCAGATTGCGCTTGGTCCCACCGCGCCGCCTTAAGATACTAGTTTTAAGAAAGCGTACAATTTTCCTCGTGCAAGTCATGCTCGTGCAAGATCGCTACGCATTTCATTGTGTACTTTCACCGTGCATGCCTCTACGTGTTTCGCTGTCTACTTACTTTCCCTGTGCATGCCTCTATGCACTACACTGCCCCCTTTCCCTGCGCATGCCTCTATGCATTTTATTGGATACTTTTCTTGCGCATTCATGTTTGCACTTGCCTCGCTACTTGCCCTATGCCTCTATGCATTTCACAGTCTACTCTGTGCACGCCTCTACGCATTTTGCTGTCTACTTTCCCTGCGCATGCATCTATGCACTTTGCTCTGCGCTTGCTCTACGCGTGCCTCTTTGCGTTCCACTGTCTACTCTACGCATGCCTCCATGCATTTCGCTGCCTACTTTCCCGGCGCATGCGTCTACGCACTTCACTCTGTACTTGCCCTGCGCATGCCTCTATGCATTTCACTGTCTACTCTGTGCATGCCTCTATGCGTGTCACTTGCTACTTTCCCTGCGCATGCGTCTATGCGTTTCACTGTCTACTTTTCCCGCGCATGCCTCTATGCATCACACGGTCTACTTTCCCTGCGCGTGCCTCTATGCATCGCACGGTCTACTTTCCCTGTGCATGCCTCTATGCATTTCACTGTCTACTTTCCGCGTGCGTGCATCTGTGCACTTCACTGTGTACTTGCCTTCTGCGCACCTCTATGCATTTGACTGTCGACTTTCCCTGCGCATGCCTCTATGCGTTTCACTGTCTACTTGCCCTGTGCAGTTGAGCTGTGCTGAACGAATTATTCGTCGATTTTTTGAAAATTCGAGGTTTTTGCTTTTTGCTAGTGTAAAAATAGTGAGATTCAATAAACAAAAACAAAGTTTTCAAGCCATATGTCAGATCAGACATGCCTGGGTCATAGGGTCTGACAATCTTTTTTTCCCGAAAGCATTGCGATAGGGTCTGACATGTTCCTTGGAGAACTCGAGGTGTTTTTGCGTATTGACCCTATCTGCAAAGCACAGGCCCCATGACGACCCTTCTGTAAAATACATCCAAACTAGTTTTTAATGATAACAACAAAATAGAAACTACTTCTGAAAATAAGTATGGCTAAACATTGCGTGGACTTCTAAATAAGAAAGGTTCGAAATCAAACTTGTTAGGGGGTGTTTCCAAATGGACGTCTCAAGGGAAGAGAGGTTCAATTTCTAAAACTATCTTGAACCAGCTACATTACCTGCATTTAAATCTATTTGGGCAGGAAACCATAACTCATTCTATCTCAAAAGGCAGAGGTAGTAGATGAGCAGAGGTGGACAAGTAGTTCAGGCGGAGGGGTGTGAACATACATATGCAGACACACTCTCACATACATACACCCTCATGATCCTACGCCTCTTCACAATGCTGTAAAATGCCATGTGTTCAGCGCTACACCTACCTTTGCCTCCTGGAAAAGGGTCAACATGAGCATAGCTTACAGGAAGCAAGCCGCTCACCAAAAGCACTGGAAAGTGTCCAATTAAGAACTTGACAGCGTTTCCTCTGGATCGTTAAGCACTTGAAAGTACTTTACCACTGGATGGAAGATTCAAGACTGAAGATTACACAGATATCCTATCCTGACACACTTGAAAGTGCTTTACCACTGGATTGAGGAGTCAAAAGTGAAGATTGCACAGACAACAACTTTCCTGAGAATCGTCAATCCTGACCAGCCCCAAAAACCTTTCAAGGGCCAGCCCCAAAAGACTTTCAAGTTGTTCTGAAACCCCGAAAGCATTTTAGCACTGGATTGAACATTCGAGATTGAAATCTTTTCTGAGAATCTTGTCCTCTCACTTTGGACCCAGAAATGGGGAGCTTGGAGAAATGCGTATAACTGCAGATGGGCGTACTTGGTTGCAGAAGTACGTACTGAACACCTAGAGTACTGGGACAACCCTGAAATTCTGATTCTTTTTGAACAAAAATATGGGATTCAAGATTCAAACAAAAATCTCTGATTCTGAGTCCCATAATTGTTAACAAAGTTTTAAAAATCCAGGGTTGCCCCAATACTCTGACATGGTCAGATAGCAGATGTTCATATCTTTGCTTGCGTTACACATCTATGCATATATATATATATATGTATAAATGTGATGGTTTTCCTTTGAAATGTTTCCCTTTTAAAGCTGACTGAAAGAAGCCACTCTGAAAAAAAAGGACGCAGCCCATGTCCCCCAAAGGGAGCTGGGTCAGTCAGTCCGTCTCAGGCCCGCGCCCTAAGAACCAAGCCTTGTTTGTGTAGAGGTACTGCACCACAAACGTGGCTGTTGCTTTGGATTCCTCCTGACAAGCAAAATGGATTCAACTACGCAAGATGCCCAGAAGCAGCGAGGAACTTCGCCAAAGTTGTAGCTACATCATGGGTGTTCGCGCGTTTTACAGGGTGAGCCCGCCATATTCGCAGCATGCGGGCAAGGACAGCTTCTCAAACTGCCACAGTCAAAAGCTGAGGGGCTGGCGGGGTTTTTGTCTGGATGCCACCGCATCAAGTACTTTCTGGCCGAATGTGCGCTGGCTTGACACTCCACATTCATACATTCACTTCTACGGACGGAGCGGCAAGCAATGAACCAAGTATATTCGAGCAGGCCCCAAGGTGAGAGTGTGTCCCTTTTTTGCGGGGATCCTTTCTGCGACAGGTTTCAAGCCAGAAACTGGGAAAGGACAACTCTCATTTTACGAGGTCCCCTAAGCCCTTTTCGGTGTCCACAGTGGGTGCGCGGAGAGCATGTCGAGCTCGGCCTAAAGATACGCTTTCGCTCGGCGTCCGACGCGTTCAAGTTGACCGCGAAGTCCTTGGCGGTGCTCCGGTGGAATTTGGAGGGGGCTTTCCTTCTGGCTGCAAAAGGACTTGCCAACCCTCGGCCTCATGTTTGTTTTACAAACGAGGGCATCCAGAACACCAAGCAAACAGAAAAAGGAAAAGAGCCCCATGTCCATTGCAGGGCACTTGACTTTCGTGCCTGCTCGATGGATTTGATTGCTCCCTCTGCGTCCAGGTCCGGGATGGCCTTCGAAGAAAATGCATCGACCGGGAAGGCAAACCAGGTGCTTGCGCTGAAAGGTTCCGGCCGGCGAGACGGGTGCGTCCCAATCCAGGTCCTCGTCGTCCTCGGGACCCAGCAAAAGGAAAAAACGGGCAGAAGAAAAAAGACAACAATGGAATATGGCCACGGGTCAAAAGCCCGTACCCAAAAATAGGTTCTAAAATGGGGTGACCCACAGCCAAATGACAACCCTGGAGCACAAGGGAACGCAACGGGGCCCAGCTCCCGTGCCTCCCATGCCCTGACCTCGGGCTCGTCCCATGGCGCTCGCGCACGGCGAGGCGCCTGGTTTTGCGACCGCTAGAAGCTCCCAAGAAACGGTCCCAGATCGCCCTTGCACAACTGGTTGTTCAATGCCTGCTTGATCTTCTTGCGAATTGGCATGTGTCGCAAATTGGCTGGTACCCCCAACATGGATCTCGGATTACCTTTTGAATTCCCTTAACCCCCTCCCAAGAAAATAAATACATAATAATAAAATAATAATAATAATAACACTAACAATAATAATAACAATAATAATAGTAATAATAATACTAATAATAATACTAATAATAATAGTAATAATAATACTAATAATAATAGTAATAATAATACTACTACTAATAATAATAACAATCAGAATAATAATAATAATAACACACACACACACACACTCTGACATATATATATATATATATGTGTGTGTGTGTGTGTATACCAAATACACACCTAAACGGGCCCCTTGACATGGAACCTGGGTTTGAATCAAGGAGGGCCGGAGCATCCTTTTAACGTCGCAATCGGCACGCAGCTCCACCCTTGAGGTGTCTCATGGACTCGTGGACTGCCATCCAGGGCCAACCCTGGCCCTCATGGCACTGCACGACTTCACGAGGCAAAGTGCCATGGGCATCTCCTAAGGAGCTTGCCCTGCGGCTCTCAAATCTTCACGTGATTTCACGTGGCGTAACTTTACATGGTACAAAGGCAAGCCTTTCATGGCCTGCTCCATGTTCTGCGCACTTTCCGTGGCCTTCACGCACTTCGGTCTTTCCAGTCTTTCCGGCCTCAGTGACGAGCCGCTCACGGCGGCCAGTGCTCCAATGCGCAGCGCCTGGATCGGGACTGGCCTCGGGCAGGGCGCATCCGTCCGATGGCACTCGCATCTCAAGGCCGAAACCAGTCGCGGGCTCTTCGCACCTTCGCGCCAAAACGCTTGCCACGTGTCTTCACATGCTTGAAGATGGCGCTGGCACACTGGTCGGTAACCAGGCTTCCTATTAATCACACACATACACACACCTTTTCACATGCACGCCGTGCTGAATAAAAAAAAGCGACCCAGGAACGATCCGAGTCGGTCGGACCCCAGCCTCCCTCCAGTTTGGCCAGCATCTGCGGGCGAAGGCCCGCCGCCTTGCCGTAGTCCAAGGCCCGCTGCCCGCTGGCCTCGGCTCGACCAACGCAGAAACCGCGAGGCGTCGTCGATCGGTCCCGGAGCTGGGGGCGCCGGCGTCCCGCACTCCCAGCACCGCCGGCTCGGCCTGCGAAACGTCTCTCAAATGCCAGGGGTTCTTCGGCGGGTTCACTTCTACTTTTGCTTTCCCCAAGTCAGAAGTTGATCAGTTTACCCGCGGTTTCTCCTAAAATCAAGGGGAAACGGCTCGGAAATGGCTCGGAAACCCTGGTTTCCAGTGGGTTTCCCTTGAAGACCAGCCAAAACGAGGCTCCTCCCCCGCTAAAAAAAAGAAGGAAGAAAAGGAACCAACATGGAGCTCCCCCTGCTGGGCCTTGGCAGCCAGCCAGTGCAGCACGTCCCCCAGGCCGGCCCGAGCCGCCAAGTGCAGGGCCGACTGCCCTCAGCCGTCCATCTCAAGACTTAAGGCGAAGGCGCCCATTTGTGGCCAAAGTTATCCCATCGTCCGGGTGTTGATTGTGGCTCATTTTCGCTAAGCGCCCAAATGGGCAAAGAAGACACACCCAATTATACTTGAAGCGCCACTGCGCCATTTCACCGATCTTCTGCCACCCTCTCAAGAAGTCCCAGTCTTTGCAATGGACATAGTGGACCGATGCACTGATTTTGACTTGAAGCACATACACACACACACACAATTGACTCCCCCCGCCTTTCCGATTCATCATGTTGACATCTGCTTGATGCTTGTGGAGTGTCATGCACATCAGCCTTGGCCACTTCATTGGCTTCTCTCTTCACTGCGTTTACGATTGCCAAGTCGCCGGGTTGGGGCGAAGAATATTGGCGTCTGAGCATAGCGATCAGTAACGTTGGGATTTGCATTTGCCTCCAGGAGTAGCTTGCTCAACGCGGCCTGCGCGTCAAGAAGCAACTCAGCAACTCGCAGATCGGACGCTTCTGCCCCCCCAGCCCCCAGCCCGCCCGGCCTCGCCATGAAAGGTTGCCAAATGGAGCAAGCTGACACCATGCACATCGATTTCACCTCCCAAAGGCTTCAATAGGCAAAGTGCGCACATGTCTCATGGCCTGGATCTGCATGAGCTCTCAGGAGAGTTGTCGCTAGGTCAATGGATCGCGCTTGCACGGCGGCTTGCAAGGGAGACCCCGGGCCTGGCCGCTTTCGCGGGAGCCGCAGCGGCTCGGCGATTTCTTTTCGTTTTTACGCGGGCGCCTTTCCAAGTATTGGGCGACTCCCCGCTCTGCAGCGCGGCCTGGCCGCGGGCCGGTTTGCAAAGGGCATCCTCTCCGTTTTGATATGACGCAATCCTTTTCATGAGCGAGACATAGGTCTGCTTGCAGACCACCTTGGCAAGCCACCTTGTAGCAATCCCCCTAAACGAAAGGGCGGGAGAACTCCTGACATGTCCCAATCAAAAGGAAATTTGTGGTTTGGATTGGTGGAGGTTTTGGTGTCCTTGAACTCTTGACACAGGCTATCAAGAGCACCTTCCGCCCGCCTCCACTGCCTGCATGCCTTGGCTGCGCTGCTTCTCGGAGCTGCCCTGCCGCAGCAGTGGCTGCCTGATCCAACTTTCCGGCACGCCGAGGTCAACATCTGGGGGCCAAATGATGTTCAGCTCTCCTTCTTTGCGACCCCCCCTTCCAACAAAAAAAACAAAGCACCCTCAGTTGCTGACCAAAAAAGAGCAAAAAACAAGTTTCGCGCACACAGATCTTCTAATTCTCTCGCGCTCTCTGGCGCTATCCCGCAGGTCCCTTCTGATTCGCCGCGCTGTCCGAGCTGCGCTGCTTTGAAGAGCTCCATCGGCGCAGGCGACCAGGCCTCCCACTTTTTGAAGCTCCTCAGGGACTCAAAAAAGTGTCCCGCATCTGCCCTTTGCCCTTGGCTCGACCGTTCTTCTTTTTTGTGCTAAGCAGCGGATCAGAATCATTGGAGCCATTCGATCTCATGGAATCGACCTGCGGGCTCAGCCAATGCTCATGCACCGGATGCGACTTCATCGCCTGCGCCTTCAGCCCTTCCAACTCGCTGCGCAATGACTGCACCTCCAGTTCAACCTGCAGAAACATGCGCGAAGCATGCTTCTTTTGGGCTCCAGACATTCGAATCGCCTGGCGTTTGAGCTCTCGGACCTCTGCTGATTCCCAAATCCGCTTCCTAAGCTCGTGGAAATTCTCGCGAAAGAGATTCACTTCTCGCCGTGCGAATGCCTGCCGCGGCGAATGCGGCCCGTGCACCAGCCAAGTTGCCCAAAGTCCCGGTCGGCGGCCTTGTGCTCTCGCTCCTTTACTTCCTTAGCTGCAAAACCTGAAGAGCTCTCAGGCTCTGAAAGGCTCTTTATGGTTCTTTGTTGTCTCTGGGCAGTCATGGCAACCTTGTGCCATGCTTCTGTCTCCTCTTCTCTCTTGCTGCTCTCCGACCTGAGCCAAGCATAGCCAAACTGAACTTTTCATGTCGCAGTGCCTCAGCTTGTCGTTTGCCTGGCCATCTATTCTGTCCTTCTCAACCTGGCAGACTTTTCGAATTGCTTGTCTGACAGGTGTGTCCCTTTGCCCTCCGAAAAGTGAGAAGAAGTGAGGACGCCGCGAACACCCAACTCCCCAAATGGGCACCTTGCGTGGAAAGTCGTGCGCTAATATGAAACACCTGGGACTTGGTCAGAGATCAAACAAATGACCGATGGCACCAGCCCTATTGAATGTCATGCGTGATGGTGCAACAGATCGCATGTGCTGTATGAAAGCATCTACGGAACATTTGACTTGAGCTTACACATTCAAGGATCCAATGCTGCTTTGTGCCAGTTACCATTCCTGATCTTTCTGCTTTTTGCAGCGGAAAGACAGCCGTGCGCAAAGCTTTCGTTTGCTGTCGGTTCATCGGTGGCCTTCTGTTGTGAGTCTGCCCCACTTGTGCTGTTCGGTTCAGTCGACCGTCTTTTTGTCGGGATCAGTGCCCTGTTTGTGGTCTTGTCATCTTTATCATGCTTCGCGCAGAACGGCGCCGCCAATGGCCGTGCTCCACTCCCATCGGCAAGCAGACCCGAGCTGGCGCCTGCGCTTCGGCCTTCTTCTGGGCAGCTGAGAGTTCCTCCTTGGCCTTCCAACCAAAATTGCCAGCTCAACACATTCGTCCTCAACATGGCTGTCGAAATCCCCGCTGCGCCTTCTGGAGGTCTTGATCCCTGGACGCCAACTGATCCTTCAACTGCTGCAGCTGCTGCTGGCTGGCCAAGCTCTTCTGCAGCTCCTCCCAGGGCCACCGGTCGACCGCCCCTAAAAAATAGTAAAAGGAGAATTCAAAGAATTATTCTTTCTACTATTTTTTCTCCAACAGCAACACAACAAACAGAAAACAAAATCCAGAACAACAAGCAAACAAAATAAATAATCACAACCAGCAACAAAAATATTTAATCACAGCATGCAACATTAAATAATTCAAACAAGCATACCAACAAAACAGCAACACTCTAAATCATCAAAGAACCCAAACTCAAAAACACACATCAACAAAAAACAAAGCAACATACCAACAAAAAATATCATAAGAGTATCAAGCAAAACAAAAACAAACAGTCAAAGCACGAAAAAATTGAAGAAGCATGCCAAGTCTAAACAACGCACTTTGAAAGAGATAAGCAAATTATAATAATTAAATCTTTACAAACGATAAATATATTACAGTTATAACATATAATATTTTACATGTGATAATCATAGTATGAGTAAACCTGTTTTTAGTGTTTCCAGTCGCCTATGTTGTTCCAAGAACTGCTCAAAATGTTTCTGATATTATACCAGATTAAGTTAACGTCATAATCTTTCATTGGTGCTCTTTGTTGTATTAAATAACGCAACACTGATACCAAAGTATAATAATTACAATGCATTGTTGTCATTCCTCCTCTTTCATTAATACTATTACCATTACGTTTAACGAGTTCTTCTTTCATTATGTTTTCGTAAATCTCTTTTATCCATTGATGATTTTGTTCTCCATACTCAGCGAACATATCTGGATATATATCTTCCATTGTTTTATCGTTTTTAATTATTTCAATGACTTGTTTATACGATGGATAGGGATTATCCTTAATGAAACTCAATATTATCTTTCTATCCTGTTCCAGCTCTTTTTCTGTCACTCCTAGCATTGGCATTTTTCCTATTATTATATTAAGTCTTTATTCCTTTAAGTCATTTTACATTATACTTATAACATATAAGGGTATACATGTTATTATTATAGTAATTTCAGTTCAGGATAGTAACTTAATTGATTGAGCTTTGCCTCTCATTTGGCGGGCATTTTGAGTGTCGCCCTCACAGGTAAATCCCTTTTGCTTCACAGGTAAATCCTTTTTACCTCACAGGTAAATCCCTTTTACCTCACGGGTAAATCCCTTTTACCTCACAGGTAAATCCCCTTTACCAAAGACTAAAACAGCATTGAGGGCGACCATTTGTCGTTGGATGAACCTAGAAGTTTCCAGTTTGAGTCCAAACCCAAATCCCTAATCCGTCAAACTCACCAAGATTTCACAAATTAATTCGCTAGGTATTTTGTATAAGTCTTCCTGCTTATGTATTGTTGGATTGTCTCCCCATGTTTCCTTGTTTCCACTTGGCAAACGTTGCGCAGTTTCAATATGTTTATTATTCCTGATGTTACCACAATCCTTTTTACATAATTCTCTAGGTTTCCAAGTTGTAATGATATTCCATAGCCTAGTCCTCTTTCTATAATTAAATCCATATTTACAATAATCAACATCTTTAAAATCAAACTCATCCATAAACTCCTGATGTTTTAATAATCCAGTTTGTGGATTTTCGATTACAAAATATTTAGGATTGAAATATTTGATAATCTCAATAGTTTTTAAGACAATACTATTTGCATATTCGATATTCCTAATTCCCCTAGTTTTTGCTACGCTGTATTCAGTGCATGGGGGACTACTCCAAATAAAATCAAAATGGTTTCTGTCAAACTGTTTGTAATCCCACTCCAAAATATCAGTGTTGATATCAGCATTTTTCAAGTCTAATGATATCACATTAAATCCAAGCGACTTTGCTATGGTTCCGACGCTTTTTGTTCCGCTAAATAATTCTAATAAATTCATTTATTAGAATTATTTAGATATTAATTATTCAAATAATACATATACTCCATCATCATGTTTTGTAATTTTATAAAACTCTAATGTTTGTTGCTTTGGTTGTTTGATTTTTCCTGTATTCAACATATCACAGTATTTCTTTTGCTTTGTAGGGTAGTCGCCCGATGGTCTTCCTATAGATTTTGCTTGAAATATCTTTTCGATTTTTTCTTTATCTTCATTGCGTTCAACTGGTTTCATTTTGTCATCAATGGATTTAATCATATCATTTAAGGTTTTAATATTTTTACCAATTAATGTTATCTTCTTCATTAAATCATTAATAGTATAATTCTCATTTTCAGACATTACTATATATTTATTTAGATAATTATTTATTTAATTATACGTTTTATTATATAATTTACCTGAATAATTTAATGTTATATATGTAAATAAATTATATTCTAAGAGTCTTTCATCAATTTTATTTTTCAATTTTATTAAACCTTCATCGTTACCTGTAATTTCAAAAAACTTCAACATTTTATCAAATTTATCTGGTTTAGTTATACCTTTCATAAAATATTTATTATTAAATTTAGCATCTAACCAATAAAAATATTCTATACTCAATTGTCTAGCAAAGTTTTTATCACCATCGAATAGGTCTTTAATTTCTTCATTGTCAAAAGTTATAATTCTATGGTCTTGCTCATCCATAGTTGGCATTCTGATTATATAAATAATTAGATATTTATTTATTTATTTAATTATATATATTTTAAAAGTGCAATTATGTTAAATCTACTCTTTAAATACTAATTTTTCATGATTTGTTTAACAGTTTCCTGAGTTTCGTTTTCATTATTATCGGTTGGTGTTGCTTGCCTACCAAATTTAAAAGTTATACTATGTACATCAGTTTCTAAGTTGATACTGCCTTTAGTTTTATCAATATTCATTTTCTTATCATTTTTACTTATTTTGAAACTTGTTGGAATACATGAACATTTACAACTTTTATTATTTTTTATTTGTAATTCATTCTTAAGTTCTAACATTCTTTTGCATGTAGGACAAACAACCTCAATAACTGATGTTTCTTTAACAATTTCTTCATCTGTTGATGAAACACTTAAACCTGTCTTATTCTTTTTGGTTTTCTTTTTTGGCATTTATATTAATATTTATATTTTTAATATATTGTATCAAAAACTTAATTAATTCTAAAATAAAATAACATATTTTTTTACATCTATTATCAGTTATTAGTACTTGTTCTATATTTTCTACTTCATCTATTATATTAATATAATTTGAATAACTCCTATTCATATAAATAATAAGATAATTTATTTTTCATTTCTGTCTTTCTTTCCTTGTACAACTTGATAGAACTTGATAAGTTCTATCAAGTTCTAGAACTCTAGGAAAAATGGTTCTTTTTCCTAGAATTGTACAGTTTTTTCATTGTATCGTCTTTATTCCATCTATATTCTACAAGTTTCTGATGATGTTTTGAATTTAGATGTTTAAATAAATATTTGCTATCATAAGTTTTACAACAATTGCAATGGATAACAGTCATATAATAATAAGATAAAATAATTATTTAGATTATTTAATCTTATTATTTTCATGCATGATAGAATATTCGAGGGCTCAGCACTTGGGGTTTTCATTGCACGCGAGAGAGATACAAACTAATTAGCTTCAATGCTTATTGATTGTAGCAATGGAAACCTGTTCCATTATGTTATTCACCGCCATTCATAACATAATGATGTTCCATTAATATTAAATAGAATATTTATTTAAACTATTTTCTTTAGTAAGTTTTACTGCAGTTGATATATCAACATCTATAATATTATTATTAATGATTTCTTGTACACTATTTATCATTTCATTTGTATATGTATTAGAATAATCTTTCATAAAATTTACTAATTTATTATAATTTAGGCTATCCTCGTTTTCGATTGATGATTTAGATATTATAATATTTTGTTTTTTAATTATCGATAAAAACGTTAAAATCGTATCATAATATAGTTGGCCAGTATCTGGAACTAAAACATCACCGAATTTAAATATATTCCGAATGCTAGTGACTTCACTTAGATTAATAGATGTTCTTGGCATTATGATTATATAAATATTTATATATTTTTTATTTATAAGTATTTATAATATTATTTTTATTATGCCTGATGTAAAACCAATTGATGAAATCAAATATGACTTTAAGCAAAGTAAGCATGAGGTCGTCCCTAAATTGCCGATGAGAGCTATGATTGTCGGTCCATCTGGAAGTGGAAAATCAACTTTACTTGTATCAATGATACTTGATATTTATAGAGGAGCATTTGAAAGAATTTTTATCTGGTCTCCATCTGTAAATTTAGATAGTATTTGGTTGCCTGTTAAAAAATACATTAAAGAAGGTTTGAAAGTAGATAATGATAAAGAACCGTGTTGGTGGGATGAGTTCAATGTTGAAGATTTAGAAAGAGTTATAGAAACTCAAAATAAAATAATTGAATACCAGAAAAAACAAGGAACGAAGAAATTATTTAATATTTTGGTAATTTTGGATGATGTATCTGATAATCCAGCAATAACAAGAAATAACAAATTGTTAAATTCTTTATTTTGTAGAGGTCGTCATAGTGGAATATCAACACTTGTAAGTCTTCAAAAATCATCAACCGTACCACCAATTATTAGGGTAAATATAAGTCATTTGTTTTATTATAAAGTTAGAAATTTTAAAGAGATAGAAATATTGCAAGATGAATTATCAGCAATTGTTAGAAGCGATAATTTACATGAAAGCAAGAAACTAATTTATAAAATATATGAGACTGCCACTGATGAACCGCATAGTTTTTTATATATTAACCTTTTAGAAAAGAATCCAGATAAAATGTTTATGAAAAAGTTTTCTCAATATTTGAAAATTACTAATTAAATAATTAAATAATTAAATAATTAAATAATTAAATATATATTACTATTATATGATATTTTATGATTTACCGATAGAAATTAAAAACCATGTATTATCTTATAATTTAGGTGATGTTAGATTATTAAAAATAAGAAATAGTAATATTATTAAAAATTATATTAATAAATATAAACCAGTATATAAATCGTACACATTAAATAACATACATTATTTTGAAATTGATAATATCAATATGAATAATGGAATATCATATATTTTTAATTTAAGTGAGTTAGATAAATTACATCAAAAAAATAAACCATTAAAATTATTTATTGAATATGATATATTTGTTACATTTAGCTCGTTTACTCGTTGGTTTAATGTGTGTAATCGAACTTTAATATCAATTAATTTATTTGATATTTATTATTTTCTTAATAAAGACCTTCATAAAGTTAAATTAGTGTATGCGAGTGATATGGCTAATTTTATTTCATTACAAGTGAAAAAAATAACTATTAAAGTCATCAATGAAGATGACCAAATTATTATTGATGACTTTTATTTTTATCTTTAAAATTAATAGCATTAAGATTATGACTTAATGTCATTAATTCAGAACAAACTATAACTACACAAATTTAACGCTGGTAATTTATATATTAATTTATCAGATTTTTCTTTTTCAATTGTACACATTCGTTCACTCATTTGTTTAATTGCTTTTAACTGCAATTTATCAATATTACTTAAATCATTAATTTTATCAATACTTGAAGTTTCAACATTACTATTTGAATTACCCATTATATATTATTATTTTAGATTATAATATAATACAATAATAAATATTCAAAGGTATACAATACAATAATAAATATTCAAAGGAATTAGAATAGGCCAACAAAACAACTGCATAAAAGGAGTACATATTTTATCACACTTCACCACTCGTCTGTCAAATTCCTCTTCTCGTCTTTGTCTTTTTAATTCTTTAATATATTCATCAAATTTAGAATGACTAAAATTACATTCTTTATTATTACATTTATCTAATGTAAATTCATCTTTATTTAACTTAGTAATTTTACAACCACAATAACAAGTTTTTTCTCTCATACTATCATTTTTAACTTTTCTGTCAATGTCCATATATATATCTAGATATATTAATTATTTATTTAACTACTTATATATTTATATATTTATATATTTATATATTTAAATTATTTATTTTTTTTTAAATTCCTTAATTTCTTTTTCTATTTTTCAACTTTATCTATTACTTCAAGTAAAGCTTTATGTAATAATATTGGTACTTTTGTATATTCAATACCTAAATATTCGCGACTGCTATGAACTACATTACTAATTTCTTTTGGAACTGCTTTTAATAAATCATCAGCAATGTAACCGATGTGTATTGCATCCTTATCTTCTCTATCTTTTCTTTTGAATTCTTTACATACTAATACAATTACTTTTAAGTAAATCTACATCATATTTTAATCTCGCATCAGAATTATCTATTAGACTTCCATTTATAGTTACAGTTCCAGCAGTAATATCAATTGCATCACCTGAAGCATCTTGAATATCATTAACAAATAATGTTTTTGTATTAACAACTGTTACATTTTCATTAAAAGTCGATGGAGCATTATTTGTAAAACTTTCAGTATTTACTGTAGTTCCAAATGTCTTATCAATAGATAATAAAACTGAAGGTGTACTTGAAGCATCTGAAACTCTAAACGCAGTGTTTGATGTTCTGAATATTACATCAATTGTAGATAAATTAGTTCCATCATAATAAGTTGATATTTCCGATGTTCCCATTTTAATATCAGTTCCAGTAGTCATGGAAATATTATCCAAAAATGAAACTGTTGTTAAATCAAATGATTGTATTGTATTAGTTGCTAAATAAGCATTTTGAACTGCTAAGTTAGTATCAACGGTCACTAATGTTCCACCATTAGGCGCTATATGATTGCTTCTTAATGCTCCATTAGTTTTAACATAAACATCATCAGCAAATAAATTACCCATAAAATCAGCAGTAGCAGTATTAAAAGTCCATCCAGTAGAAATATTAACTGCTCCAACTATGTTAGATTGAACAGCAGGGTCTCCACAAATAAACCTATTGAAGAATTAGCATCACTATTCCTCATATCAAAAGATGAAAAAGCACTAACATATCTATATAATTCGCAATTTGTATCAATTGTTAATTTACCATCAGTAGCAATATTAACATTATCACAATTAACATCAGCATTCGTATAAATATTACCTAAAACATCAATAGGTTTACTAAAAATAGTTTTATTAACTAATCCATCACACATCATATATTGATTGGAAGCATTTGTAACATCACCAACACTAATGGCTACAAAATCATCATGAGACATATATAAGCCTTCAATAGAACTGGGAGTATATCTTCGTATTGAACCATTATTATTAAAATTCAAATATGAACCATTGTTAAGATTTACTGCCTTGTCAGTCCCTATAAAATCAACTGCATCAGTAAATCTCGATTTTCCGGCACAGGTTAAAACATAACCATTAACACCAACAGCACCTAAACCAAACCTATCTTTTACCCACACTCTTCCAACATTAGCATCTCCTATCTGTGTTTCCCATTGTCCTCCAGAGCTACTCATCCACATTCTGCCATCTCTATTAATATTGAACTCTCTATTAAACATTTGAAAAGTCATTTGCAATCCAACATTAGGCGACGATGTAGTACTAAACTTATTACATATTATAGAACCAGTAGTCAACATATTTAAATTACTATGTAAAGTTGTATTATCACTAAAATTAATAGGACCTGCTACTGATTGAGCGTTAGTATCTATTTTATCCAACTTTTGTCCTAATGATGTATCCTGTGAATTATTAGTAGTAATTATTGAATTAATTGTATTTGTATTTCCTGTTATTAATCCTGCTAAATTATCTGACTGTAAAACATATCTACTATCAGAACCTGTTATGTCTAAAATAGATGAACACGAAAATAAACCTGATACTTGTAAATTAGATAATATTGTAGTATTATGATTTAATAATATTTTATCATTTTGAAAAGTTGAAGAATTATTAATTTCTACATCTCCAAAACCTCTTTGATTCAAAAACATAGTTGCTCCACTTAAATTTCCATAAACATAACTATCAAAATAATTATTATACATTTCAAAGAAATTATTATAATTTCCAAAATTTGCTATTTTGAAAATTGAAGTAGTTGTTATATTATGAATTAATGTATTATTTAATACTGATGTATTTAATTTATCTGTTAATAAATTATTAGTTGTTATTTTATTGTAATATAAATTACTATCAAATGAACCTGTTTGTAATTGAGATATTAAATGAGAATTTGATGAAATATTATTAAAATTAGTTGATACAGTAGAATTTAAATTATTTATTAAATTTGTATTTGATGAAATATTATTAAAATTTGTATTAATTAAATTAGTATTAGAACTAATATTATTAAAATTAGTTGTCATAGTAGAATTTAAATTATTTATTAAACTTGTATTTAATGAAATATTATTAAAATTTGTATTAATTAAATTAGTATTTGAAGAAATATTATTAAAATTAGTTGTCATAGTAGAATTTAAATTATTTATTAAACTTGTATTTAATGAAATATTATTAAAATTTGTATTTGAAGTTATTGTCAGATTACCTATTAAAAAAGAATTTGAACTAATATTATTTGATAATACATTAATTTCTGTTTTGTCATATGTTTCAGTTATATCATAAAAATTAGCGTTTATCTGTTCCTTTGTGTAAGTATCTGCTTGGTCTGCTTTACTATCTAATACTGTTTGAATGTCAGATTTACTCGCGTAAAGGTCTTCTATATCATTGACTGCTCCATCTTTTACTTGCCTAATTCTATTTGCTGTAATATCAAAGATATTCATTAAGTTTTTGCTCATAATATTATATTATTAATTAGAAAATTAATAATATCATATTTTTTATTTTAATCATAAAATGTTACAGAATTTGAACGGATTTCAAGAATGCACTCATGAACCAAGAGCATATAAATTCTCTCGGCCATTTTACCAGGAGCGCTATATAATGTTGAACCCTCCAACGCCTTTATTTTAACTACCATATTTGAATTATTTTTAAGGTTCATACCAGTATAATTTGCACTTTCTAATTTTTGTAAATTAAAACCATACATAAAAGCGTGAGACCTGTAATCTTCTGCGCTAACTAACATTGGTTTATCAGCACAATGCATAAGATGGGCGTATGCTTCACGAACACCTTGAATTTCTCGACTTGGAATAACTTGATTACCGATTATCAAAGAAGCAGATAAATCATGCTCTGGGTCATAACGTCCTTTATCACCTGTTACATGTGCCAGTGGATGATACATAAAGTTATATGGTTTCAATACTTCACCGTATCCGCCTAACCCTTTTGAGTCGCATTTGAAAAAGAAATAAACAGTTTATTTAATTTAGACACATTACGGACAATAGTTGTGAATATTTCAGTTGTTGTTGATGCTGTTTGTTCTTGTAGGGTTTCAGTTTCAAAAGTAATAGGAAGAGAACCAGTTTCTAAAATTTTTGAATATTCTGCATATAAGCTATCGTCAAGAGTATAGACATTTCCTTTGAATAACGGTTTTGTGACTGACCAAGTGATACTTGTATTTGTAGCAGTAAAAAGTCCTGTTCTATTAACAATTGGTTTTAATACATCAGTGGTTAAATATAATTCAACTGTTATTGGACAATAAGATAAAGGTATCCAGTTTTCACAAGTCTTGAAACATTTTAAATTTAAATCAAAATAGACATTAGCACTTTTACCTTCTTTAATTCCTTTATAATTACCATCGGTTACATTTCTAATTACTGCTTGGGTAGTAGAAGTTCCAGTAGCATCACAAACTAAAAACCGTCCATCGTGATTGAGTAGAGTATTTCCAAAACCCAATGCTTCATCAATTCTTTTTTCTTCTGATGATTTTAATACATCTTTCATAGCACTTGCACGAGAAAGAGAATTTAAATCACATACAATGACATCACCCATTAACACACGCACTCTATCAAAGAAACCGGCTGTATCAATTGGTCGAAGTTCGTTAAATTCTGTGTTATCAGTGTTGTTTAGAGTAAATCCTAATAATAGTGAAGGTAAGGACAACCATTGATTAGGTGGTCCAGTAATGTTAAATCTAATTACTGAATTTGTATCAGCGGTATAAGTAGAAACCGATGAAGGATAAAAGTTTTTACTTTCTTTTGACCGGACATAAGAACCGCCATCTTTTAATTTAAATTTAAATCTTAAATTCTTTTCAACAAGGACATCTTCAATATCTAGTGTTTCCATAACTTATACATTTAATAATAGAAAAATATTATATTATTCTATTATTAAATTATTTTATTTTAAAGTGTGAATAATCTATAACTTCTTTTTTAGATTTTTTATTTAATAGTTTTTAAGATTTATTTTTAATATTATTATGTTCAACCTTATAGTTAGGTTCATCCTCTACTATTTTCTTAATGTCATCATAACTGACTTTCTTTTTAGGATTTATAGTATTTTTTATATCATTATTAGGCATTATATATAAGACTACAAAATTTCCTTTACAGGTTCAATGCTTCTTGATACGTCCTTGCCAGTATCACCATATAATGAGTGTTGATGATTTGTTAATGGGTTAAAACCTCCTCTATTTGATGTTATACTGCCTCTATCTAAAATACTGACTATATCACCAAAATTTCTTAGGCTTGTGTAGTTGTCATTGTTTTTGTTTGACATTGAAATAAAAGGAGCACCGTAAGTAGTTAATCTAATATTTCTATCAGGATTTTCTTTTAAATATTTAGCACTCGCACTACTACCCAATGAATGTGAAATAACTTCGCTAATATTATGGTTTTCATCAAGTATATCACTAATATCTCTATACCTTTCACTGAATGAACTTAAACCAAATGGAATTGTAATATCACTTAAAATATCATTAATATTTGATATAATATTAGACTTACCAAATGTTCCAGCAACATATAGTTTATTATTATCCAAATAATAACCTTTACCATTTGTATATGCTTTGTTTAATCCTTCTGTGTCAGATAAATTATTATTATATTTAGGATTGAATGATGATTTTTCTTGTTGAATTTCATTAATTATTTTTCTATACATCTCACTATATCCTTGATGAAGAGGATTGTATGATTTTAATGTTCCTTCTTTTAAATAATATTTATATTTATATTTATTTTTCATATATAATTAAATTATAAAATTTCTAATTAATTAATATAATGAGATTTCGTAAAATATATATCAACAGTGCTTATCGTGATTTAAATGACAGTCAATCTACATCAGATTTTGTTATTAATTTAAGAGAGCAACAAGAATGCGGACCAAATACTAAAATGATTTGTCACGAAGTATCTATCGCTAATTCATTTTATCCAATTGAAGATAATTTAAATAACAGATTATATTTAACATTAGGAGGGATATTAATAGGAGCACCAGTATATTATTTTATTGTAGCACCTGATAAAGGTAGTTATGTAGGTAGTGAATTAGCAACCGAATTACAAAATAAATTGAATACTGCTACTAATGGAACTGATGGAAACAGTAATTGTTTTACTTGTAGTTATTCATTAAAAACAAATAATATAACTATAAGTTGTAATTATATTTCTTACTTTTTTATAATCCATACAGATAAAGAATTACAAACTAATTATAGTTTTGGTGTTGATTATGATAGAGAGAGATTATCCTAATAGTATTAATGACATTTTAGGAAATACTACTGAAAAAGTAAATAGTACGGCAGACCCGTTTGTTAGTGGATTTATATCATTTTTACCTGTTAAAAATATTTATATTCATTGTAATGAATTAAGTAACGGAAACCAGTTATGTAGTTTTGGTACTTCATCAAGAATAAAGAAAGTACCAGTTTTAACATCATTTGGAAATTTAATATATGATAATGAACTAATTTTAAATGATGCTAATGATGTTAGTATGCGTTCATTGAATAGACTTCATTTTAGATTTACTGATGCATCGGGTAGAGTTTTAAATATGAATGGCACAACATCTTCTTTTTCATTAACATTTTTTGAAGGTTAGAAAAGCATATATTAAATATTTTAATATAAATATTTGCTATATACAAATTATATTAAAATATTTTAATATAAATATTTATTATATACTAATTATATGGTTAAAAATATTGAAATAGTAGATGTAGGCAGTGAAAATAATGAAGCACCTAAAGAAGTAGAAGAAGAAATTAAAGAAGAACCTATTATTAATGAAAAAAAGGAAGAAGTAGAAACTAATAATATTATAAATGAAGAAAATAATAAAGTAGAAGAAGAACACGAACCAAAACAAGAATTAAAATCTAAAACATACTCAACTGAAAAAGTGGAATGTCCAAAATGTAAAAAATATTTAACAAAATACACTTTCAAATATCGTCATAACTGTAATGGAATACCAGTTAAAAAAGAACCAGACCCTAACAAAGTTGTTCGAAGAAAAATTATGCATCCACAACAAGCAGAAGAGTTCAAAGATGATGTCTGTAATAGAGTGAAGGATAATTTACCAAAAGTTGATGAACAAGAAATAGAAAGACGTGTTGAAGAACGATTGAAAAAACATTTAGAAACAACAGCTAACAAAGTGTTTGAAACTGCAAAAGATAGATATATTAATATGAAGGTAGAGCGAGATAATAAAAATAAACAGAAAATTAATAATTTAGCAAATAAAATTATTTAATCTAATTATTATTATATAATGATTATTGATAAAAAAACAATTGCTTATGCACCGTAGAGAAATTTATGACAACGTTGTAAATAGAATAACAGAACCACAAAATAAAGACAAACCGAATATCAGTGATGTTATTGATAGAAAAGCAGTTTTTGAAACAAACAAACCAAAAAAGAAGAATAAATATAAATCAACTCAACATTACTATTATGAAGAAGACAACGAGGCACACCAACCTAATTACACATATTTTAAAGAATTACAAGAACAATTAGAACATCATAGCGCTAAAAAAGATTATGCTGTGTTTCAAAATAAAAGAAGATATCAAGAAGAAGCACAGGCTTATTTTAATGAAATCCAAAGGTTGGAAAGTGAAAAATTGAGACATCACCCATCAAGTGAAACAGGTAAATCCTATTCAGAAATGATTAAGAAGAAGAAAGGAATAATCAATCAATTAAGAAAGGACGTGAGTTTCTAACGAACCTCACGAAACTTCGTGACTTTGATTTTCATTAAATTAATTAGATTAATTAGATTAATAAATTATAATCTAATTAATTTAATATACTAATGAGATTAGGCAATGCACAGATGAAAACATTAAAATCACAATTGAGATTAAGACCGTCTTATAATGAACTGATAAAGGAAATTACAAAGGAAGAATTTAAAAATAAGAATATAAGAGATGTAATAGACAGAAACGCTTATTATTTTCGTGATAGTCCATTAGGAACAGTGTATGATAATACAGTAGATTTGAGACAGCAACACTTTAAAAAAATGGTAGATGGAGAAAATCAAAAAAAATATTTTGATATATCGAAGGATGATGAAATGGATGATTTAAGAGACGGTTCAATACAAACACTAAGTGCCACAATGGATGATGCAGAGGAACAACCCGAACGACAAATCAGTCAAATTTCAAAAAGACTTAGTAGTGAACAAATAGCAGACCTACACCAACGAGCACAACGAGCAAGACAATTAGATGAAGATGACTGGCAGTCAGTAGCAACCGCAAAGTCAAGTGATGATTTACCGCCATTGGAAGATTTACAACAAAAAAGAGTTTCAAATTTACAAAAAGCAAGAGCAAGATTGCAATTGAAACGATTTATTGATGAAGATAAAGACAGTCCTGAACCAAAAAGAGTTTCAAATTTACAAAAAGCAAGAGTAAGATTGAAACTTAAGCGATTTATTGACGAAGATAAAGACAGTCCTGAACCAGTAGAAATAAAAGAAGCAGAAAAAAGAATAGAGCAAAAAATGGACACCGCTGGCAGTTCATCCACATTACCAGCAAGACAAACAAGAACACATAAGGAAACTATTGACTATTCAACTGATATAAACCATTGGAAGGGAAGCACAGTAAAAGAAGAAGACATATTATTTCAATTATATTTAAGAGGAGCAGGACTTACTGAAGAACAGGAACAACAATATTCAAACACAAAGAAAAAGGGGAAAGGTAAAAAAGAAACCGGTAGAACTTATTTAGTTGGACTGGTGGAGAAGCTTATAAACAGTGGAAAATGGACAACAGAAGTAAATGATGAATTGTTAAGAAAAAGAATGAATGATTGGAAAGATATGAAAGGAAAAGGCAAGGCAACAAAGGAAAAATAGTTAATTTTACATAATTTATCAATAATTATATAAAATGATTAACAACCACAAGCAAGAGTTAAGGAAACGTCCTACTTATGATGAAATGCTTAAACAAGCAATCACAAGCAAAATGAAAACAACAGTTATATTGAAGAAATACAAAAAATATATGTTATTGAATAATTTTGATTTTGTTAAAATGGATTTAATGAATTATAAAAATAAAGAAAGATATATGAACGCTCAAGTTATGATGATGGACAAGGCAACACAAACGCTTAACAAAGAAAACAAGGCAACACAAACAGACCTACCAAATGATAAAGCGACACAAACTTATAATTTTGATGATGAGACAAAAATATTAGGCGGTTCTTCAAAGAGTTTCAAAAGCAAACTGATAACCAAGGCTGAAGCAGAAGCAATAGCATTTACATATGACCCTGATTTATATGATGACGACGATGATGATGATGATAAAAAGGATGATGATATTGATAAATATAGAAAGAAATTATTTATTTTGATGAGGATTATAGAATTTATGTTGAGGACGGGTTTTAGTATAGGACAAATAGTAGCACATTTAACATATCACACTACATTAACTACAATTCAAGGTTCAGAGTTATTAGTTAATCTGACAATGAATTCATTAGTAACATCATACGATATAGCAACTGCTATAATGAATTGGTTGAATACAAATGTTAGTGAGGAAGTTGAGTTAAACACTTCCCCGCCTGTTAGCGTTAATAGTTCTCCACCCATCACTGTTAATAGTTCTTCAACGCATACTGTTAATTCATCATCATCATCAGAAGAAAATGCTAATTATGAAATAGCACCACCAACAGAAATACCTATTCCTACAGATGCTGAAAGTGAAAATGAAGATAAGGATAAAGATAAGAATAAAGAAAAACAATAAAATAATAATAATAATAAAATATAAAAATTAAAATACCAGAATTTGTAAAAATGCCTTAAAGCAATAGCGACTTTATTCTATAAGATAAATGCCATTCTATAGCAGACACTCAGATGATGGAAGAGATAGATTGTTAGGAGGAATACATGATGAAGATGATTATAATGACTTTATGAATATGTTATTTATGAATAGTAGTTTTGCTGATGACATTGAAAGACATTATAAAAGTTCAGATGCTGATGTGTTGCCAAGTCCTACTGATAGCGAAGAAACAAAAGAAAATAAAGAGAAACAATATCAAAAGGATTATCATAAAAAATACTTTCAAGAAAAACTTAATAAACCTTATACATGTAATATTTGTGGAAAATCAATGGCCAACAGTTCTAACAAATCAAGACATGAAAAAAGTAGAAAGTGCCAGAGTATTAAAAGTAAAGTCTAATTGGATAATATTAATTTAATTTTAATTAATATAATCCAATTTCAATATATGAGTAAACTAAGTAATGAGGAGATAATGAGCAATATCTACTATGATTTAGAAACAGGTTATGGTTCTAAACAAAGCTTATACAATCAAGCAAAAGAGAAAGGAGCAAGTGTAACATTAGAAGAAGTGACAAAGTGGTTGAAGAAGCAACCTAACAAGCAAATAAAACCGTATCAGACGTATAACAGTTTCTTAGTGCCTTATGCCAGAGCAGAATTTCAAATAGATATTATGGATATGAAAATATTTAAGAAAGAAGATGAAGAACGCTATGCATTGATTGTAATAGATGCTTTCAGTAAATTAGGTTTTGTGCATCCAATGTTTCAAAGAGACAGACCAAATGTTTTGAAAGGTTTGAAAGAAGCATTTAAAGTTATGGGTGAGCCTGTGGAAATCTTTTCTGATGATGATGGAGCATTTAAAGCAGAAGTAAAGAAATATTTAGATGATTTAGGTATAATACATAAAACAACACTAACACATGCTAATATTGTGGAGAGATTGATTAGAACGATGAAAAAAGGAATAGGAGACAGAATACACTTTACTAAAGGTAGATGGACTGATATGTTGAAACCTACATTAAAGAAATATAATAGCGCTATTCACTCATCAACTGGAATGAAACCAAATGAAGCGCATGATGATAACAACAGAGCAAATGTAAAAGCAAACCTTACACTGAAGCAAAAGCATATGAGGAAATATCCTAAATTATCAGTTTCAGACACAGTGAAAATATACCAAAAAGGAAAAGGTTAATTATACATCGAGGAAAGAAACCAACTCAAAGTGGACAGAAAGGAAATACAAAATAGAAAAGATAGAAAAAGATATAACATTACAAACATACTATGTCTTGGAAGGATTGAAAAAGCATTATTTGCGCCATGAATTATTATTAATTGAAAATTAAAATAATAAATTAGATTAAATCTATGATTTAATCTTCATGAATTATTATTAATTGAAAATTAAAATAATAAATTAGATTAAATCTATGATTTAATCTTCATGAATTATTAATTGAAAATTAAAATAATTTAGACTAATAATTAGTTATTTAGTTCTTAGAATTTTATGACTTTAAAAAGACTTAAAGAGAAAAAACCTAATTAAATTATATAGATAATAATATGAATAGAGATTTACCGCCAGATGAAAACACTAAAATAGTTAAGTATCTTCTTAAAGAAAATTTAGGAGAATACAAATTAAATAATAAAGGTAAAAAACTTAAAACCATAATTATAGGAAACAACCAGTATAGATATAATCCAGAAAAACCAATAAGCAATAGATTGAGTAAGAGACTTGAAGCAGTAAAGAAAACTAATGACTACAAAGCAAATCAAATCAGAGAAAGAGTAGGAGCAAGAACGGTTTTAAAACATGCTATTAAGAAAAAAGCAGTAATAACAGAAGAAAGAAGCGCCTTTAGAGCATATGCCAACGCCTACACAATTTCAAACATTCATTTAAAAGAGTTGAACGGATTGACTTATTTTAATTATCAATTTGACAAAATTAATGAATACTTGAAAGAGAATAGAGGAATGAAACTTAATGCTACAATAAATATGAAAGTTATGAACTTATTTGATGAGGAGAGAAACGTAACAGTTAGGACAAGGTCGTACACTATTGTAAATGAAGAGGATTTAAGGAATGCTTTGAAAAGAATGAGACCTGATGTTGAAACAAGAATTTTAGATATGGCTTTGTATCAGTCAGGATTAATAATTAGCAATATTAATAATATTCATATCATGTATAATAAATATAATCCGACTAGAGCTGGCAAATATATTGAACTTCCAGAATGGATTAAAAAGAAAAAGGCATGTATCAATATTAAAAATCAAGATGACAAGTGTTTTAAATATTCTATTGAGTGTGGATATTGTAAAATTTGTGATAAAGCACACCCTGAAAAGATGTTTCATTACAAGAAGATAGAAAGTGATTTGATTTTTGATGGTGTGAGTTTTCCTGCTAATAATAATGATATAGATATATTTGAAGAAAATAATAAATCAATATCCATTAATGTTTATGAAATTGATGATAATGAACAAATTGTTATTAGTAGAAAATTGAAAAATAAAGATGCTTCTTGTCATCTTGATTTGTTGAGAGTTGATGAGGAGGATTGCAGTCATTATGTGTATATAAAAAGTTTGAGCAGACTTATTAATAATCAAAAAAGTAATCATAATGGTAAGTCCTATTTTTGTAAATATTGTAATCATGGATTTAGAAATGAAGAATTATTAAATAAACATTATGATAGTGGATGCATGGAAGTTGAAGGACAACAAATAGTAATGCCTAAGCCTTATGAGAAAGTTAGTTTTAAGCATCACTTCAAAAAGTTAAGGTGTCCTTTTGTTGTATATGCTGATTTTGAATGTTTGACAGAGGAACTGAAAAAACCTGATGAAGATGAAGATAAAAACACTTTTTCTTATCAAGAGCATAAGCCATGTGGTTTTATGCTTAATATGGTTAATGCTGTTGATAATACAAATTATGAATTTATGTATCGTGGTAAAGATGCTGTTGATGTGTTTTGTCAAAAACTTAATGAGATTAGGGCAGAAGTAAAGGAGAAGATGGGAGAAAACAAAAAAATAGATATGACTGATGAAGACAAAGAAGATTTTAAAAATGCTAAAAACTGCTTTATTTGTGGGGATAAGTTTAGAATGAACTATAAGAATGCCAAGGAAGCAGAGAAATATAGAAAAGTTAGAGACCATTGTCATTTTACAGGTAAGTATAGAGGTTGTGCTCATAATGTTTGCAATCTTAATTTTTGTAATAGATATTTTAAAATTCCAGTATTCTTTCATAACATGAAAAATTATGACGGTCATTTAATTATTCAAAATGCTGATAAATTAAGTAACAACAATAAAATAGGTGTCATCGCTCAGAACAGTGAAAAATTTATTAATATCAGTTTTGAAAGTTTGAGTGTTAAAGACACTTTTGGGTTTTTAACTGCTTCATTAGATAAGTTAGTTTCAATGAGTAAGTATGATAATACAGATGAAGAAGATAAAAGTAAATGGTTATTGCGTGAAAACTGGAAAGATAATTTTAGGTTCAGTAGTAAAAATGATTTGATTAAGAGTGAGAAATGTCTAGATTTATTAACTGATAAAGGCGTTTATCCTTATGACTACATGAATTCATTTGATAAATTTGATGATGAGCAATTACCGAGTAAGGATGATTTTTATAGTCAGTTGAGTGAAGAAGGTATAAGTGTTAACGACTATGAAAGGGCAAAAATTATATGGAAGCATTTCGACATTAAGAATATGGGTGAATACCATGATTTATATTTGAAAACTGATGTATTATTATTGACTGACATTTTCGAAAACTTTAGAGATGTATGTATGAAATATTATGGATTGGACCCTGCTTATTATTATACATTGCCTAACTTTGCTTTTGATGCTATGCTTAAAATGACTGGTGTAGAGATTGATTTAATATATGACCAAGAAATGTATGAAATGATAGAAGCGGGACTTAGAGGCGGGATGTGTATGGTTTCTACTAAAAAAGTTGAAGCAAATAATAAATACATGGGAGAAGAATATGATAAAAAATAGAAAGTAGTTATATTAACTATTTTGATGCTAATAATTTGTACGGGTTAAGCATGATACAAAAACTGCCATATAAAAATCTAAAATGGGATGATACATTAAAAGAAGAAGACATTATTAATTATAAGAATAATAATATTGGATATATTCTAGAAGTGGATTTAGAATATCCTAAAGAATTACACGATTTACACAATGACTATCCAATGGCACCTGAGGTTATGAATGTTAAAGCCGACATGCTGTCAGATAAACAAATTGAAATTTATGAATTTTTAAATCATAAAAAACCTACGGATGAGAAAACAAATAAATTAGTATTGAATTTAAATGATAAAGAAAAATATGTAATCCATATAAGAACCTTACAATTTTATTTGAAGCAAGGGTTAAAACTTAAGAAAATTCATAGAGCAATTAAATTTGAACAAAAAGAAGTTTTAAAACCTTACATTGAGTTTAACACTGAGAAGAGGAAGAATGCTAGAAATGATTTTGAGAAAGATGTTTACAAATTGATGAACAATGCCATATTTGGAAAAACAATGGAGGATAAAAGGAAACATTTAGATTTTGAGGTTGTGAGTGATGAAACTAGATATATGAAGTGTGTAAGTAATCCTAACTTCAAACATAGTCATATCATTAATGAAAATTTGGTTGGAGTTGAAAAGCAAAAAACAAAGTTGAAACTAGACAAACCTATATTTATTGGGATGAGTATTTTAGATTTGAGTAAGCAACACATGTATAAATTTTATTATGACGTTATGAAGCCTAAATATGGAGATAATACTAAAATGGTATATACTGATACTGATAGTTTTGTATTTCATACTAAAACCAATGACATTTATGTAGGCCTTAATACAATTAAAAAAGAATTAGATTTTTCAGATTATCCTAAGGAACATAAATGTTATGATGATAATAACAAGAAAGTATTAGGTAAATTTAAGGATGAATTAAAAAGTAAAATAATAACAGGGTTTATAGCTCTTCGTCCTAAATGCTATGCTTACTCAGTTTATGGTGATGATAAAAAATATAAGAAATGTAAGGGCATAGCAAAAGGCACAGTAAGACGTCAAATGAAATATGAAGAGTTTGAGACGGTTTTAAAAACTAATGAGGTTATACATAAGTCATTTAATAGTATTAGAAGTAAAAACCACAGAATTTTTAGTATAACAACTAAAAAAATTGCTCTTAGTAGTTATGAAAACAAAAAATATTGGATAGATAGTGTAAACTCACTTGCTTACGGCCATTATAAGATAAATTCTTTGAAAACGACTTAAAGAAATATTGACTTAATATATTATAATAGAAATGGTTGAATTTACTAAAAAAGAGCAAGAAGAAATTATTAATGACTTTTTGAATAAAATAAAAGTTAATGACATTATCAGTAGTTGTAAATGTAAACTAATAAATGAAAAAACTAGACTAACTAAGTTAAATTTACCTATTCCGATTGTTAAAAACATTTGTGATTTTAATTATGTTGAATGCGAGAAATGTTTTTTATTAAGAAATGCAAAGCAAGTTTTACATAAAAGTAATTTACATTCAACATTGAGACAATGTATTTATGATAAATACAAATTGAAATTTGAAGAAAATACATTTCTAAATGATGACTCATCATTTTGAACATATTGTTTTATAAAGTTAAATACATTTCCTACATATGAAAAAGTGAAAAAATATATACTGCAAGATAACGAAACATATATTTTAAAATTTTATAATGATATTAAATATTACTACGAACAATCATATGAAGTTAGTTATGGTGGCAAAACTGGAACAACAAGACCAATTGAAGAATTTAATAATAAAATGATATTTAAATTTATTGATGAGTATGATTTATCAAATAATAAAATTGAAAATGATTGCAAGGAAACATTTTTAAACTACATAAAACAAAGAAACCAAGAATTGAAAATCATAATTGATAAAATATGTGATTATATTCAGGATGAACAGAAGAACAATATAATAGGTAAATTAATGTATGGTGATGTGATAAATGATATTAAAAGTGTTTTAGGAAACTGGAGCATAGGTTTTTGCATTTATGATTTTGCTGATAGAAAATATCCATTTAAAAATAATAAACAGAACTTTAAACAAATACCAAAGATTACAAAGGAATATTTAAATACTAATGACTTTGATTAAAACCATACTATGATTATCACATGTAAAATATTATATGTTATAATTGTAATATATTTATCGTTTGTAAAGATTGAATTATTATAATTTGCTTATCTCTTTCAAAGTGCGTTGTTTAGACTTGGCATGCTTCTTCAATTTTTTCGTGCTTTGACTGTTTGTTTTTGTTTTGCTTGATACTCTTATGATATTTTTTGTTGGTATGTTGCTTTGTTTTTTGTTGATGTGTGTTTTTGAGTTTGGGTTCTTTGATGATTTAGAGTGTTGCTGTTTTGTTGGTATGCTTGTTTGAATTATTTAATGTTGCATGCTGTGATTAAATATTTTTGTTGCTGGTTGTGATTATTTATTTTGTTTGCTTGTTGTTCTGGATTTTGTTTTCTGTTTGTTGTGTTGCTGTTGGAGAAAAAACAGTAGAAAGAATAATTCTTTGAATTCTCCTTTTACTATTTTTTCCCCTCGGCCCGAAACCCGGGATGCGTCGCGAAGGGGCGCCTGGGAAAGCTCCGTCTGCGCCTTCTGCAGCTCCCCACTGCTCTTAGCCAGCTGCTCCTTGAGCACCGCCAACTCCTTGTCCGCCTCTGTGGCAAGGCAGGCATGGCTGGGCGAAGGCTCTTGAAACGCCAACACAAAACACGCAAACACGCAAACACTCATTGGAAATGAAGACTTGAGCACCAAAGAAGGGCCGGTCTTACCTTGGGAGCTGGTGACTTTTGGCTTCCAGACTCCTGATGTGACACCAAGGTGCTCTGAATGCATACCGCATGCATAAAGGGAGCATTGCAACAAAACAACTGACCATGCCTCCCCACCGTGGGCTGTCCTGCACCTTGCTTCCGGAAGTCACTTCACCCGTTGCCGCCTGAAGCACGTGGCGATGCTAGGCTTGTGACATACGCTGTCAGCCAAACTAGTTCATGAACTGGCGTTTCAGGACTTTTGATTTACACATAGCTCATGATCCATGTACAAAGTTTTACATGTTAAGGCCCCCTTCCGAAGATCCACCTGAGTTTTTTGGGAAGCTGCTAGAATCCTGCTGGAAACTGTGTGAAGCTGCTGAAAGCTGCAAAAGGCTGCTCTTTTCATGCCATCGACTGGCTAGGTTTCTACCAAAAGGCAATGGTCACATCAGGACAATTTTCAACAAATGTGCGCCGACAGTGGGCACGCTCCGACACTGGCTACCATGATGCGCCAACAAGGAACATTTTTGTGCGCCAACATGCGCCAACTGTGGACAAGCTGATGTGCGAACAAGGAACACTCTGGTGCGCCGACACTGGCTACGATGATGCGCCAACAAGGAGCACTCTTATGCGCCGACGGTAGACACACTTATGCGCCAACGCAAGGGAACACGGCGCGCAAGAACGTTCCTCGCTGGCGCAGAAGCGTGCCCACCACCGTCGGCGCGCAACAGTGTTCCCCGTTGGCGCATACGCTTGTTCTCCGTCGGCGCATCAAAGTGTTCACTGTTGGCGCAAAAGCGTATCACAAGCGCATCCAATCGGCGCACAAGAGTATTCCTTGTTGCCGCAAAAGCGTGCCCGCATCCCGCAAGATTCGGATACCACAAGCAGCCGAGTATAATCAAAAAAACATCGAACACCGGTGTAACAAAAATGATAGCTGCGTAGACCCAAACCAACAACAAATGTGTATCTTCTTGAAGAATTTGGGTCTTCTTCTTGAGGGATCACCCAACAAAAGTCCTCGTGGAACACTCTTGCGCGGCAACCGTGAACACGCCAACAGCGAACCGATGCCGGCTACTACCTCACTCCGGCTTCTTCCATGGGTTTGGGAGCTGCAAAAAGCTGCAGTGTTATTTTGCTAAAATGCAGACATGAGCCTGTCGGGACTTGCGCAAACTGACAGCTCGATGCCACAGAAGCCATTGCCTTTGGGTTCTGAATTGCCAAAATAAAGGGCGTGGGAGCTTGTAAGCTCACAAGTTGTGGCAACGGTAGGTGCTAAGGAAAATAGCCGCAGTAAGGGACGAAAGGCACAAGAAAATTGGGAAGCATCCCTAGAAGGATTTCAATTGGAATGTTACAAAGTGGTTACCCAGCCTCGGCCCAAAAACATGAATTTTGCAGCTTTTTGCAGCATTTGGCAGCATCTTGCAGCTTTCTGCAGCACTTGGCAGCTTTCTGCAGCACTTGACAGCATTCTGCTGCATGACCAGCATGTGCTGGAAACGCTGCAAAACGCTGCAGAAAGCTGTGGGATTCTTCCAGGAGTACTGGCGAAAAAACAGTGGGAGTCATGTGAAAAAGTACAAGCTTTGGCACCACGCATTTGCTCTCAGTTTGTGGTGCTGTGGCTGTTTTGGATGAAGTGGCATCTCCACCGAAAACTGACCTGCGCCTTTCCCTTTAAAAGTGTCCGTGCGCACTGTCACACAAGAGTCTGTTGTTGGCGCATCATCATATCCAGACAAGTGTGCCTTGTTGGCGCACAGGCGTGTCCACCGTCGGCGCACTAGTGCTCTCGTTGGCGCATAAGCGCATAAGTGTGTTCACGCGCGCTGTTCAGCGCGCCCACTTTCGGCGCACAACAGTGTTCCTTTTTACGCGCAAGCGTGCCCACCGTCGGCGCACAAGAGTGGTCCCCACTGGCTCGGAAGCGTGTCCACTGTGGGCGCACAGATGCGTCCATTGTTGGCGCGCAGGCAGTGGGCACGCTTGTGCGCCAACAGTGGCTGCGCACCGACGGTGGATGCGCTTCTGGGCCGCCCTTGTGCGCCGAAAGTGCGCACACTTGTGCGCCGATAACGGGCATTGTTGCGCGCGGACGGCGGACACGCTTCAGCGCCAGCAAGGAGCACTCTTGTGCGCTGACAGTGAACACACTTGTGCGGCGACAACGGAAACCGTTGCACGCCGACAGTGGACAAGCTGCGCCCTCAGCGCTCCAGCGGCCACCAACTTCAAGTCCGACGACGACAAGGAGGCGCTGATGGGAGGAAAGGACCCACCGTCGGCGCACAACAGTGTTCCCCGTTGGCGCATAAGCGTGTTCACCGTCGGCGCATCAACCGTTTGCTTGCCCGGCCTGCGCCCTCCGTGCCAGACGACTTGCAAGCCTCTTGCGCCAGCAGCAAGCCGAACCTTGATGGGCCGTGCTGGATGTTGCTGACTTCCGGTACTCCGAAGCGCCCGAGCCCAGCCGGCTGCTGACCAGGTCAACGACAGGGCTTCTGGGGGGTGAGCCACAGGACAGGCAATCGGCAAAGGCGCGTGGGAAGAAAAAACAAAACAAAAACATTTGAACGCTCCGACCATGGAGACGCTTACGCGCCAATAGCGAACACTCTTGTGGGACATTAAGCAAAAATAACAAAGGCTCTCTGCGCAATGCTTGGCACGGCAGCGTCTCGAAAGCGTCTATCCCGGACAAGGCGCAGGCCATGAAAGCTGTTGCTCCCCGTACGCTTTGGGACACTAAGCCCCAAAAGAAGCGGTTAGCTCAGCGGGCACACGGCCCGGCGATCTGGCAGCACTGGAAAACAAATGAAGCCACGTGCTGGGAGACAAGCAAATGCGCAAACTGGCGCGCATGCGGCCTGGCAATCTGGCAGCGCTGGGAGACAAATGAAGGCACATACTGGGAGACAAGATGAGACAAGTAAATGTGCACACAGGCAAGCACGCGGCCCGGCGATCTGGCAGCATGCGGCCCGGCGATCTAGCAGCATACGGCCCGTTCATTTTTATAAGAGTAAGAGCCCCAACAACCCTGCCCTTCCACCAACTCAACGACTTGTCGTAAAGTCACAGCAAAGCACCCTTACCTTCGCACCCTTGGACGGCTCGGCAGTCGGCGCCTTTTGGCTTTCAGGCTCCTGGTGTCACATCTTCTCATCAAGGTGCTCTGATCTCATACCGCATGCTGGCAAAGAGCATTACGAAAACAACTGCACATGCTTTCCCTACCCACCCTGCCCTTCCACCTCGATCCGACTTGTTGTAAAGTTACATCAAAGCACCCTCACCTTCACACCCTTGGACGGCTCGGCAGTCGGTGCCTTTTGGCTTTCAGGCTCCTGGTGTCGCATCTTCTCATCAAGGTGCTCTGATCTCATACCGCATGCAGGCAAAGAGCACTACGAAAACAACTGCACATGCCTTCCCTACCCACCCTGCCCTTCCACCAACTCGATCCGACTTGTTGTAAAGTTACGTCAAAGCACCCTCACCTTCACACCCTTGGACGGCTCGGCAGTCGGTGCCTTTTGGCTTTCAGGCTCCTGGTGTCGCATCTTCTCATCAAGAAGCTTGATCTGATACTGCATGCAGGCAAAGAGCAGTACGAAAACAACTGCACATGCCTTCCCTACCCACCCTGCCCTTCCACCAACTCGATCCGACTTGTTGCAAAGTTACGTCAAAGCACCCTCACCTTCACACCCTTGGACGGCTCGGCAGTCGGTGCCTTTTGGCTTTCAGGCTCCTGGTGTCGCATCTTCTCATCAAGAAGCTGTGATCTGATACTGCATGCAGGCAAAGAGCAGTACGAAAACAACTGCACATGCCTTCCCTACCCACCCTGCCCTTCCACCTCGATCCGACTTGTTGCAAAGTTACGTCAAAGCACCCTCACCTTCACACCCTTGGACGGCTCGGCAGTCGGTGCCTTTTGGCTTTCAGGCTCCTGGTGTCACGTCTTCTCATCAAGGTGCTCTGATCTGATACCGCATGATTACGGAAACAACTGCATGCCTTCCCTACCCACCCTGCCCTTCCACCAACTCGATCCGACTTGTTGTAAAGTTACGTCAAAGCACCCTCACCTTCACACCCTTGGACGGCTCGGCAGTCGGTGCCTTTTGGCTTTCAGGCTCCTGGTGTCACGTCTTCTCATCAAGGTGCTCTGATCTGATACCGCATGATTACGAAAACAACTGCATGCCTTCCCTACCCACCCTGCCCTTCCACCAACTCGATCCGACTTGTTGTAAAGTTACGTCAAAGCACCCTCACCTTCACACCCTTGGACGGCTCGGCTGTCGGTGCCTTTTGGCTTTCAGGCTCCTGGTGTCGCATCTTCTCATCAAGAAGCTTTGATCTGATACCGCATGCTGGCAAAGAGCACTACGAAAACAACTGCACATGCCTTCCCTACCCACCCTGCCCTTCCACCAACTCGATCCGACTTGTTGCAAAGATACGTCAAAGCACCCTCACCTTCACACCCTTGGACGGCTCGGCAGTCGGTGCCTTTTGGCTTTCAGGCTCCTGGTGTCGCATCTTCTCATCAAGAAGCTTTGATCTGATACTGCATGCAGGCAAAGAGCAGTACGAAAACAACTGCACATGCCTTCCCTACCCTCCCTGCCCTTCCACCAACTCGATCCGACTTGTTGTAAAGTTACGTCAAAGCACCCTCACCTTCACACCCTTGGACGGCTCGGCAGTCGGTGCCTTTTGGCTTTCAGGCTCCTGGTGTCACGTCTTCTCATCAAGAAGCTTTGATCTGATACTGCATGCAGGCAAAGAGCAGTACGAAAACAACTGTACATGCCTTCCCTACCCACCCTGCCCTTCCACCAACTCGATCCGACTTGTTGCAAAGTTACGTCAAAGCACCCTCACCTTCGCACCCTTGGACGGCTCGGCAGTCGGTGCCTTTTGGCTTTCAGGCTCCTGATGTCACGTCTTCTCATCAAGGTGCTCTGATCTGATACCGCATGATTACGAAAACAACTGCATGCCTTCCCTACCCACCCTGCCCTTCCACCAACTCGATCCAATTGTTGTAAAGTTGCGTCAAAGCACCCTCACCTTCGCACCCTTGGACGGCTCGGCAGTCGGTGCCTTTTGGCTTTCAGGCTCCTGGTGTCGCATCTTCTCATCAAGGTGCTGTGATCTGATACCGCATGCTGGCAAAGAGCACTACGAAAACAACCGCACATGCCTTCCCTACCCACCCTGCCCTTCCACCAACTCGATCCGACTTGTTGCAAAGTTACGTCAAAGCACCCTCACCTTCACACCCTTGGACGGCTCGGCAGTCGGTGCCTTTTGGCTTTCAGGCTCCTAATGTCGCATCTTCTCATCAAGGTGCTCTGATCTGATACCGCATGCTGGCAAAGAGCATTACGAAAACAACTGCATGCCTTCCCTACCCACCCTGCCCTTCCACCAACTCGATCCGACTTGTTGCAAAGTTACGTCAAAGCACCCTCACCTTCGCCCCCTTGGACGCAGTCGGTTCCTTGTTGCTTTCAGGCTCCTGATGCCACATCTTTTCATCAAGGTGCTTTGATCTCATACTGCATGCTTGCAAAGAGCTACCATGGCCTGAAGCACTCGACCCCGTTCCCGACACATGGGCAGCCCATTCTCAACTTGCTCCGAGCAAAACGGGGCGTGCCTCGCGGGTGGCAGGCCTGAGGCGGCTTTCGCTCAATGCGGATTGTGCGGTTGGAGCGTTCTAGGGCCGCAGGCAAGAATCTCAACTCTACCGGACGCGATCTCATGGCGCTCTTCAAGTCCTCCTCGGGCAACTTGTGACATATTTTTTGCGCATGTAGCGAGCTGTTCATGCGCCCCCATCCCGGACACCACGTGTCGGGAGGCTGCACTTCAACGGCTCCTTGGACAGGCTTCCAGCATCTTGCCCCGCTACCTGACGCACTTTGCGTACGTGCCATGAGGGGATAAGTGTCCACCAAACCAGATGAGCGAGAATATTTGCTGCTTGACTTCAAACCAGGTGCCATCGTGAGAGTTGCTGGTGAGAGGCCACCTCTCTGTTCTCGCTATTGCAAGGGGCCATGACCAACTCCTCTGTACCATTCCAATCTTCCCGAATAATCGCCGGAGATTGCAGCGGCCAAAAAATGGTTATGCAACTTGCGCAGGGGCCCTTGCCATCCTTCAAGCTAGACAACCGCAAACAAACAAATTCCATGTGAGTGCCCATGGTAGCCCTGTTGGTGTGGTATCAGGGGGAACCCAACAGGGAAACCTATAAGGTTTTTGATGAGAGCCCATGTTGCCCTGATGCAGAACCCAAGCGGGTCTTTTCGCTCCCCTTTCTCCCTCTAAAGCACCCACAAAACACAAATGGGCTTCCCTTCAACCCCCCCCCCCCCAAATTATATATATATATATATATATAACGCAAACACAAAGGAAAAAAAAAAAAAAAAAAACAGCAACACACAACGCGGCTCCCTGGGGACGTGTGCCGTTCCCCTCTTCCCGGCGTGCCTGGAACAGCTCGTCATCCTCCTTGACCCCATGCTGCGCCGCCCAGCCGTCGGGATCCACCTTCTTGACAAAGAGTTTGTTCTCCGCCGGGCCTCGGCTTCCCCAAAACCCCTGGCCTTCGGCCTCGGGACGTGCAGGCACGGTGTCGGACACCGCGATTGGACATTTCCGTAAAGAGAGAGAGAACCGCGAAGCCCGCAATCTCGGACCCTTCCCTCCCCGGCCGCCCGCCCCCCCCCAAAAAAAACACAAAACAAAACACGCAAAAACCAAGAAACAACACAACAACACAGAAACACAAAAGAAGAAGACTTGGTGGACGTTCCACATCGCCGGGCCGAGAAATACGCCCGTGCTTCTTTGGGGATCTCCGAGGCGGAGACGCAGCCCGAAGCCCAGGTTGCTGACCTCCTCCGTGGCCGTCAGGGAGAGCTCCGGGCCTGGGATGAGCTCCAGTCGCCCCGTCTGGGAAACCGGTTTTTTTGGGGGAACCGCCGGGGAGATCGTGGGACAGGAAGCCCACCTCCCCTCCCCCAAAAACAACAAAAAATCGGAAAGAAAGGAAGGCGGCATCGAATCCGATCGTGCGCGACCAAAACGCAAGAGAAAAACAGACACAGACAAAGAGACAAAGAGACAAACAAACACAGACACACACCTCACCCGAAGCTGCGGCTTGCTTTTCTCTCCTGGAGCTAGGATTGCTTGGCGCGAGTGCCCACCGGCTGGGGCAAAAACAGCCCACAGGTGAGGCAGTGAACGCAGCAGCTTGCTGAGCACTCCTGGCGTGCCGGTTTCTTTGGGGGCCCTGTGCCTTTTCTTCAGAAGGGCCATGCGACAAGGCGCATGGGTGGCGTTTGCCCTTCTTCTTAAAAAAAAAGCTGCGAAAGGCTGCGAAAAGGCACATGGGTGTTGTTTAAAGACAGCTATGAAAAATACAATAATAATCATGCATAAAAAAAAAAAAAAAAAAAAAAACACTACATATCATTTTTTAGGGATCCCTTAGCTTAAGAACCGACCCCGGGCAAACCTCGGCGCCTGGGAAAGGATCGATGCTGCGCGCTGCAGCGTGCTCTGCATCGACAGCTGCACGGGAGGCGCTGCCAGCGTCGGGGGCGGCGCGGTGCACTGCGCGGCTGTGGACTCGTCCAACGTGCCGATGTCCAGCACATACCTCCGCGGACGGCCAATCGGATCGGTGGGATGTGAGCACATACCTCTTGGGATGTGAGTCGATGCCTTTTTTGTGAGTGCAATTTGAGTGTTGAAAGGAAGCCGAAAGGAATCCAAAATCCAGGTTGGGCGTCCGAGTTCCATTTTGACACCTAACATCTCAGTGAGGACCCGGCCTGATGCCCGCGTCGTTGGAAGCATCCAGTAACCTCAGGATCGCGCACGTGCCTGCCTGACCTCCAATCACTACCCCCCACTGCTTGCGGAACCCCTGATTTTTTTTAAAATAATCATAATAAACTGGGGAGGGGGTATTAATCAGGGGTCATTGCAGACCAAGACTTGATACCTGATGTGTTCGAGGGTTGAGGCTTGCCTCAAAAAGAGAAGTTGATCGCCGCGTTGCAAACACTTCCCAACTTCGGTCCAACCATAGATGAACTTTAGGCGATGGGCAAATCCCCAAGCCTCGAGCTGTTTCAGCAAGGCACTCGAAGATGCTGTTCAACTCGTGCACCGGCATGATCTTGATCTCCGGCAATATCTTCGGCTCTGCCTGGTCGCACAGCTCGATGACCTCTTGCGTGGCGGCGATGCCTCCGATACCAGAAATTTGGACGCGGCAGATGTTGCCCAGCAGCTTTCTTGCCACGAAGGCGCCCGTAAAGTTCGCATTGATCCCCAGAATCACCAGCTTGCTTGCCTGAGAGGCCAGCAAGCTCCTGTACGGGCTGATGTCATGGTCCGTGGGGATGGTATCCAAGATGATGTCCAGGGAATTTCTGGCCGCCTCCATTTGCGAAGCCGCAGCCGTCGCGAGGTAGTGGTCGGCCCCAGCCCTGGTAGCCAGCTCCTTCTTGGCTTCGGAGCGGGAGATGGCGGTCACCACGCAGCCTAACCTTAAGCTTTAGGAGCTGGACATAGGTCAGCCCACTCGATATGTCTCGTCTTTTCTGGTTTGATTTGGAGGTCTGAAATGGATTTCGTGTCTTTGTTGCTTTTGGTGCCCCTTCTGACAACCACCGCAAAGTGGAGGGAGGTACCCTTTAAAAAAAAAGATCAATCCCACACAGACCCAAGTAATGGACCAGCACCGGAACATCATTTCGCCGGATGGATTCTTTTAAAGGCGGGTGGGTGGATTTGCCGGAGCAGCTGCTTGGCGAGCTTGATGCCCATCACCCCGAGGCCGCCCAGACCCACGATGCCCACGTGCGTGCCGACCGTGGCGCCGTAGCGCCGCAGCGGGGAGTACATGGTGATGCCCGAGCACATCACCGGCCCCGCGTACTCCAGGGGGAAGCTGCCGGGGATCTTCACTGCGAAGTATTCGTGCACCACCTTGGGTGCTGTAGATCTCCCAACAGTTTCACTTCTTGCAGGTTAAAAGGCAATGTGAGGGGTATCCAAAAGGATCAAGTCTAAAGATCCAACCCAATAGCAGTAGAGCCACGATCTTGGTGGAGTAGCCGCCCAGCAAGGGGCTCTTCTCCACCTGTCCGTCCACGGTGCGCGTGGCGGGGTAAGGCGCCGCGCGCCCGGACCAGTCGTCGCTTTGATAGGTGAACACCGCCCTTTGGCAGTTCTCCTCCTCCCCAGCCCTGCAGGCAGCACACTCCAAGCAGGAGTCCACAAGGCAGCCGACACCCAGCTGGTCCCCAACCTGAAACTTGGTGACCTGGCACATGTACCAGGTGAGGGGCGGACAAGCTGGCACCGTCTGCCAGAGGTGCGCTTCAAACAAATCTTCTTAGCCCCCCGGACGCAACCCGCAATTTTGAAAATGGCAAACCTAGGGCAGAAAAGCACGTGTCGGGAAAGATGCAAGCAGCGGGTGGTAGCAAACTAGTCCAAGCCGGACACACCAAGAAGGTCCAAAAGTGGCAAGTCTACACAAACAGCCGAAGAACATGTGACGGCAGCACAGAATCGAAACCCGCAACGTCTTTCACAACGCGGAAACGGGACCGTCAGGCCCCTCTTCCCACCATCTTGTCACCCACTTCGCCCCCACGGACAAACCCAGCTTTCGGGCTAAAATCTGGTCAAGGCTTTCGGGTGAAGCGACCTGGCACATGCCGCATGCGGTCCTTGGCGCCCACTTTCTCCACCACGCCGGCGAGCTCGTGACCCGGAACCTCAGCCGGTTCCGCTGGCCACCAAGCGCCAAGCGGAGTGAAGCCGAGCTGCGCAGGGGTACTTGCACTTCATGATGGGCAGGAAGGTGCTCTTGGCAGCTGCTGCATCTACATCTGTGTGGCAAACGCCACAGTACCTAGGCAAGGCGCCACGCCGTCAAGAGTGCCAAGCCCCGGGCTTCCGGCTCTTCTCATGCCCAGGCGCTTCAGATTGACCAGGACGTCGAAATCGCCCACTGGCCTGCATATGGCAATACATCAAAGAATAAGGGAACCCTCCTCAAAACAGGCGGCTTTCCTTTTGGCGAGAAGGGTCCAGGGTACCCTCAACAAAGACACGCCATGCCACACCCATATGAACAAAGCTTGCCAAGTTTCAAAGCATAAGGTGCATGCCCCTTCACACAGGACACAGAACCGACCTCAGGACCTGCCGGGGGCTATCTTTCTGTTTCTGGCCTGCCTACGCTGAAGCTTCACTGGCTTGAAGTCGCAGCACTTGTCATTGCAGGCCATGGCCATGATCTGCACCGGCTCCATGGCGTGATAGGCGCGGTGCCAACGGGAACTCGAGCCAGCGCCCCGCTGTAAACAAAACCCGTCTGCCAATCCCATGAACATCGCATGCCAGCACACCGACACCACCTACCTCCCCTCCCGCATCGGCCCAGGTGCCCGGAAAGCTGGCAGCCAAGCCGCTCGGCTCGGCTGCGGAAGCGCTCCCGCCCTGGCCAAAGTTCTCTCATGTGGGACATCTCTACTGCAGGCGCGCTGACCCTCATCACCCAAGCAGATGCTCGAAATGCCCGCGCCTGAGGCAGAAATCGCAGCTCGAGCGGCCGCTGATTTTTCAGCTGCTCCTTGATATCGGCGCCCTTGGCGGACTGCCGAAAGAGACCGCGCCGCTAGACCGCACCAAAGCAGCGAAACAGCGAATCATCTGATCGATGCCAGGCGTCCGCTAAACCTTCGGTTGCCTGCCCGTTGACTGAGACCAGGATGAAACCTCTTGCACTCTGATGTATCTGATGCATCTGATGTATATGATCACAGCTGTCCGCTTTCAAGACAAAGAAGAGAAACCGCCGAGCCATTTCTGCCAAGCCACCCAAGGCAACTTGGTGCCTGGGCTGTCGCAAGGCCAAAATATGCCAAAATCCACTCACTGCCCCTGCCCTAAGACGGTAGTGGGTTTAGCCTTACTCCTTTTCAACCCAGGCCCAACGGCCCAACTACTAGGGCCAATGGGAATCGATCGTCGCTCAACTAGTCACGTGCCACTCCAAGCGACTTCTCCGCCAGCGAGTCTGGTACCACTTTTGTGACAGTTCGACTGGCTTCTTTGTCCTTGGATGTCAACTCATCTCACCTGTCCTCACATCCTCTAAAAGTTGACCCCCCCCCCCAAACCCCAAACCCTAAACACCTGAAAACTTAAGGAACCGGATGGCTGCAACCAACAGGTCATGCAAACAAATCCTGGGGCTTCGTGCCGAGGCGCGAAGCCGCATCCCAGCTTGTCTTCGGGGCCTCTCCTCGGCGAGCCATGCCAATGTGAAATCAGCCAGATCGGGTGACCAAACTGGGCATGGTGAATCCACTCTTGGATATGGCCCGAATGTGACCAAACAACACCATTTCGGGTGGCATTTCGATGTTGCATCCTCATTTCGGGTGTCTGGGTATGGTGAATCCACGTTTAAAGTGCCCGAATGAAGACTTCGGCCGCCCAGTCAGAAAGCGCAGTCAAGCGAGCCAAGGTACAACTGCAGCGTCAGCATTGACTCCGGCAACGGCCACCCTAAATGTTGGAATTCTTCTGATGTCTATCCAGCTGTTTGGCGTACGTGTCATGTTCTTTGTGGTGTGTAAGGTGCTGGCGCAATTCCGCATGCTGCACATGCGCGCTATCAGACATTTAAGCTTCCATTCGCCAAAGTCCGCTATGTATGAAGCACTGAAGCCCAAATCCACGTACGCACAGTTACGCAATGCCGCAAGCGGGGTGCAAGCGAAGGTGCGGACCAGATTCGCGCGAAGGTGCCCAGCCTCCGTGTCACTATCCGCACGCCCTCCTGCGAGCTCTGCTCGCAAACCACGGCGTTGATTTTCTTGTTCGGTTTTTCCAGCGCTGCGCCTTTGCAGCGCGGGGCCAGCGCGCAACAACCTGGGCGTTTGGGGGGGCGGGGCTCCTGCCAAGTCCTCGAAAACGACCGGTGCAACGAGCTGTGGGCCGGCTCCAGCGAGCAGCACCCAGATGCCATAGGCCTCGGGGCGCCGGGAAGGCGGACGTCCGCCGGCCCCTTGTCCGAAGCTCGAGGGCCGCGCCGCGGTCTCCTCCTTAGGCAGCGACGGAAGCGACGGAAGCGACGGAAGCAACGGATCCCAGCCTCGTCGGGGTGCAAGCAGATGCCCAAGTACCTGACTTGATTTCGTATGTGACCTTCGCAATCTCCGAACATCAGGCAACCACGAAACACTCTTGACACCTCCCCCATCCTGCCTCTGGTGATGCACCAGCTTGTCTCGACCTCATGTTTAACTGAGGCACCACATCCGGGACACGTGCACAAAGCAAGAATGAGCCTCCCGGCGCAGCCATGCAGCTGCGTCGGCATCCGCAAAATCCCCAGACAAACCTCGCGAATGGATCTTTGTCATGGCCAATTATGTGGAATGCACTGACCCCGAAAGCGGGCAGGTCGCCTTTTTGGAACAAACGAAGGCGCAGGGCCCCAAGAACTTCATGTTGCCGGCAGAGAAAGCACCGTCTCTCTCCGGAATCTATCCACGCTTGCTCTGAGGCAAACATGCGTGCGCGATGATGCTTCCAGAGTTAAAGCCGCAAACGCGTCGCAGGCATCCTTTGCCCATGGGCGCCGCGCATGAAGCCGCTGGGATTTGTTCGTCCTTGGCGCAAGCATTGCACCGAGGCCTGTTTGAGTCGTAGGCCGCTGCCAAGTGCCCCCGGGCTTTGGGCCTGAGCTGGTCTGCTGTTCTGTGCTTCTCCCTTTCTCGGATGCTGTCCAATGGCTCCAAGCGGCTTCCCAGTGTCGAACCACAGGCACTCCTGGCAAACCTGGCTGTGCCAATCGGTTCGCGCAGCGCCCAAGTCGGGGCTTGGATGGGAGCTGCACGACTCGCGGCCGCGAGTTCGTCTTTTTGGAAACGGCGCAGGGCGCGCCGTATGGGACGCCGAATAAGCTGCCGAAGCTGGGGATGGCGGGATGGCCAAGGAACACAAGGGAATCAAATCAAGGTCCGATTCACTGGCCGGGCCGATCTCCCAAGTTTGGCTCACTCAGAAGCTTGCCTTTGGCAAAGCGCCTCACATCCCTCAGTCTGTGACAACCCCCGGGGGTGTCGTCACTCTGGACTCAGCATCCGTTTCAGTCTCGTCATCTGGCGGATTCCATTGGGACCGGCCAGTGCCGCTGTGCCAGTAGTACCTTGCGCAACCCCGCAACCCCGCCCCCGAACGAGCAAAAGATCCTTGGGTCTTAGGCGAAGTGTGACAACTGCCGCATTTGATTGGGGCCGAACCGGAATGGCCCGAACATGGCGTTTTGAGTGTCAAAGCGTGTCATTTGAGTGTCAGTGGGGGTGCGAATTGAGGTCACTTACCCCTTGAACACGAGTGCTTTGTAATTACACCTCTGCTCGTTTCTCTTGCCAAGACTCCAAGCGCTTTGGCTCGCATCGAAGTGCATTTCCCACCCGGGGGGCAAAGACTCCTGAAGCGACGCAAACGACGCAGGACCTCTGCGTCTGACGTCTGAGGACTGCGCCTTGAGGCTCGCGGGCCCCACGGGCTCTGCCTGAGCCAAACCGCGCACGCCGAAAAAGCGTCGCGCTGTCGGCAACCCCGCGACGCCTCACTGTTCGTCGAGCGGAAACGCTGCGCGCCTCCGCAGATGGCTCGTCCGAGTTGCCAAGGGACAGCCTTACAGCACGCAACCTGAACCTCCAAAGGCTGCCTGAATACTTGTCGTGCCCAACCCAAGAGCCCACTATAGCGCACACATATACATGTATATATACATATATACATATGTGTGCGTGTCTGTGTGTATGTGTGTGTCGACATAGAGGGCCCCTACAAATGGATTTCGGGGTTACTTTAGGCTTCCTCGGTGAAAAGCGTAGCCTCTGTGGCAGGGGGCCTTTTCTCTGGACTGTCCTCCCAAACCCTTTTGGCGTCCATGATTGTTGTTTGGAGTACCCTTCAAATGTGGCTGTCTTCAGTTGGTACCTTTCTGTTTCTGAGGAAAAGCACCGGGAATCACCATCAATCCATTTTGTGGGCCCCAGTACCCTCATTCTACGACAGCGAACATCGCCGACACGTCGGATGCACATGCAACGAATCGGCTCAGCTCCATACACGAAGTCTTCGTGGAGCAGTTCTGTGGCACTCAGCCGCTTACCTGGCACGGTTTGTCCCACTTGCGAAGAGAAGAACGTGGGACATGTGTCCTCTTTGCACAAATTTTGGACCCGCAAATTGGTGGCTTTCCCTTGAGTGTCCTTCTCTGGAAAAATAAACAAAAACCAAAAAAGGTGCCCTCAAAAAAAACCGAGCCACCCACATGTCCGGGTGCTCCAAATGCTGTGGGGAGATCGATGCATACTCTCAGATTTTTGAAGGTTTCCCTGTTGGGTTCCCTTGAAAGTGCCTATCCAAAATAGGTTCCCCCCAAACGCAGACCCGTGTCAACTGTTCAGGGGATGTCTTCCCTATAGGGGAATAGGGGAAACGCCAAAAACATATTGTGGCTTCCCTGGTGTCTTCCTTTAAGAGAAGCCCTCTCAAAGGGTACACTCAAGGAAACAATACACCTTTTGAAGCCAGGGCATGGGTCAACATTAAGCCATCAGGGGACCGCAAGGTTTAGTGCTTGGTTCCATTCACCGGGGTTCCATGGTTCCCCGCACCCAGAAGGAAGTGGACGAGTTTCCGGCCGTGCCTGGGTCCAGCTGCGTGCAGCGGCGGATGAAGCCCCGGCAGCCAGGGGAAACAGTGTCCTGAGGCAGCTGGGCGTTTAGCCCACCAATCGCCGGTGTTGCTTTCGGATGCTTTCGGCTTCCCTTTCAAACCGTTTCAGGGCACCCTCCCCCTGTATCCCTGAAACGCCCATCCAGCAAGGGTGCAGAAACAAGCCGCAGATGGCGGCATGGCGCTGACGCGGATTCGGCTCAAGAGCCCCGGGAGCCGGGCTGGGATGGGCGGCAGCTCCCCTGACATGCCGATCTTCAGAATCCTGGGCACTGGGGACGTCGCGAACTGGCATGTCAACATGTGGGTGGGGCTTTCGAAAGCCCAATAAACACGGCCGGTGTCCTGCTTGGTTTGCCTGCAGGGCTTTTGTGAGGCCACCTTTTCCCGAAGGGGCACGAATTGGGCGCCCTTCGAACGAAACAGGGTTTGCGATGTGTCCAAGGCCGGCGCGCCGCCATCAGGTTGTCGAAGTGGCCCCAAGGAGCATCTGCCGCGGCCATCCTGGGGCGACAAAAAGGGCGAGGCGCTGGCGCTTTACAGTGCGGTCGCTGGTTGCCGGGGCACTCGATGACCAAACAGCCGAAGCTCCAAATGTCACCTGCAATGAAGGAATTGCCAGCCATGGCATGCACATCCAGACTTCAGGTTTCCAAGAGCCAGCACATCCAATGGATGCCGTTCTGGCCGGGCCTGCCCGTCCAAAGCGAGAGTGCGTGAGTACCTGGCATCACGACTTCACACGGCTCAGGGCGGCCGACCGGTCGGAACCCGAGCCTGGCCTCTGGAGCCATCCACGGAATGGAGCCCTGGATTGATACGGAGGTGGTCTCCTGCATAGAACGCGACAGACACAACCTTTAAATCCCGAATCCCCGACAACTGCCGCTGCTTTTTTCATTTTTTTCAGCTTCCCTCAAGGGCGCCCACCAAAAGCCCGGCGCATCTTCTGAGCTCCTTGGCGCGCTTCGAGCAGCCGAAGTCCGCCAGCTTCACCAAGGAGTCGACGCCCACCAGGACGTTGGCGCCCTCGCAACCGTCGAAAAGAACAAAAAAAAGGCGCAAGTCTCGGGTCGTGGAATGATACGGCTATGAGTCCTTGATATCCCGGTGTAGGATATAGGGATTCTGCGTGTGCAAGTACTCCAGGCCTAGACCAACTTGTCACCATGCCCAACACAGTGCGTGAGAAGGCTCGAGTTTTGGGAGCCAGGCCGGAAAGCAGCTGCTGCCTCGGGTTTGCCGCGCATGCATATGGGACCTCCGTCCGGTGTGAGAACAGTCACGTCAAGCCGATTTCCTTGGCACGCCGCGTGTACTGCGCCATCAGATTCTCCTCCAAGGGCCCAAAGTTGGAGAGGACCTGACAGCCGGTGACCCGGTGGCTCCACTGGCATGCCGTACAGGCTGGCCTGTGACAGCGATCCGCCAGCCATGTATTCGAGGTACATTTGAAGATGGCCGTCGCTCCAGTGGCAGCCATAGTACGACACAATGTGCGGGTGCCTGCACCCCCCGGGTGCCTGCACCCCCCGGGTGCCTGCACCCCCGCAGGCGACGACGGCAAAGGAAAGAAACTGCGAAGCACAGCTTTTGGCTCGCAATCCAGTTGAATGGGGCTGCACGGGGCAGTGCATGCTAAGCATGCCCTAACCACAAATCGGCGGCTTTGGGCACATGAACCGCAAATCCACGGATTTTGGGCAAATTCGGAGTGCACCCACAGCGCCTCAGGCTGCGCATCAGGTCGATTTCATTCTCGAGCTGCACCTTCATGTCCATCAACCACTTTCACCCCCCAACAAAAACCCTAAGATCCAGCTGCGCCTTGAGCCTCTCGTCCGGCTGATGCTGCACGTCGATGTGCACTTCCTCGGCGCTTCGCAGACAACGAGCCGCTCGCGCCGAAGAGGCGACGACTCACTGGTCGCAACTTGTCGCCTTCACGGCGATCACGAGGCCCGTCTCCGAGTGCATCGCCTTGAAAACGCTGCCGAAGGATCCTCAGCATGGAGGTTCTAGCAAAGAAAAACAAAAACATCTCTGCAAATTAACATGCAGTAAGGTAAGGGGCTGAATAGTTAGAATGGGGGTTTCGGAGTCAAACAGGCCGCCCACTGGCCCGCGCGGTCAAGGAGCCATGGCCGATGTTCTCCCCGCGTTGCAGGGTCTTGGGGTCCAGCTTCAGCTCGTTGGCCGCCTGCGAATTCGTCGGTTCGTTGGGTCTTCTTTTTAGGGCAGTCACTGGATTTCCCCTGGAGAGTTGATCAATCTACTGCTCTTGTTTGTTTTTTTTAGACGCCAGCTTTGGGAGGTTTCCTCTTTGGAGGAAGTGGCGTCGGGAAGCCGCATGGCAACTTGCCGGCGCACCGCCAGGTTCTCCTCCCTCGGCCCCTGCACCTGGCATAGCTCGCGCGAGTAGAGCAAACTGCTCATATCAAGCCCACTGTCCCGAACGGTTTTTCCATGAACCATGTCCTCTGAAACGACATGGGTGTGGTGGCTCCAGTGGAGGTCCAACGCAATTCCAATTTAAAGGTGTCCCATTTGTCCGATACATCCCAATGAAGGGTCATTGTCAGTCAGATTCCCATGAGCTTCAAGTGTGTGGGAAAGTCTGCCAAACTCACATCCACTACTATGAGACAGACCCATTTTGAGTGGGTACTCCTTTTCGAGGGTCAACATGTACTTTTTTAATCCATTCTTGAGACACACCCCCCCCTTCCCCCTCAACAAAAACAACAACGACAAATGGCGGCTCTCCTTTTGGCCCCCCTCAAAAACACAGCCACAACTGGCAGCTCTCCTGCTCTCCTTTTGGAATCTTCCCATCGGGTGGGGGCGCCCGTTTTGTGCCCGCGCTCCGCCTGGATCTGGGCCACGCCCGCAGCACCCCGGGTGCAGGTCAACGTCACCGCCTCCCCCCCCGTCGCCAGCTGCGCCGTGGGCTGCCGCTCCACCGCCTCCGACTCGCGGACAAAGCGAAGGAAAGGAGCGGCGGCGTCCGGCCCGTTTTGGGCGGCTGAAAACGTCTGAAAGAAAAGGAACCAAAGCCTCTTCTTTCTCAAGCAAGGAGATGGAACAGGAACGGACGAAGTGAGACCACCTTGCTCGGTACAGTCACATGTCTTTGCAGTACTTCCAAAAGTTCATCTAAGAGATCCCGGAGTGAAGTTGGAAAAAGGACCCACATGGTGAGCTCGTATGGTTCCCAGGTATACAGATATTTATAGAACACCATGCCAAGGAAAGCCACATGCTTTTTGGTCTCCCTGCTTTGACACTCACACACAAATAGCAAAAGCATGAACACGAAGCTTGCAAACCGCGGTTTCGCAATCCAAGACATGCCAATGCAGGGATTGCGCCTCCTTGAGGTAATTCCGAATCTCCTCAGCGCGTTTGGCACGTGGCAAAGTCACTGGGTGCGACACGCCCCAAGCAAAGCTTTCCCATGACTCCAAACCTCAAACTGGTGAATGCTTTTGTCTGAGCAACGCGCTCTCGTACACAACATGGATGCATAGATATGTCTTCTTTTTTCAAGGGCAGCCCCCCTTTTGGCGGCTTCAAAGGAAATCCAAGCAGCCACCAAGAAAACGCTTTTTCAGCCAGGTGGCACTCTCGCTGACAACAGCCCCCGGCATGTGGACGCCCAACTGCTGCAGCTGTGACCCCAGGTTTACCTTAGGAAGCAAAAGATGTGAGGACACTTGGAACAAGCAGCGTGGATATTAAGATAGATAGATAGATTAGATTAGATTAGATAGATAGATAGATTAGATAGATAGATAGATACACATTTGTATATATATATATATATATTATATGATATTAGATATATGATGACATATGATTATATATGTATACCTCAAACTCTTGATGTCTTCACTCTTGAGTTGCAAGTTGCAAGCCCGCCTTACAAAGGAAAACCACATATCCTACATGTGCATGCCCCATGCCTGGCCAAAAGTTCCGCTGTGTCCAGGCCGCAGCGCCCGCTTCACAACATTTGTCGCTTACTGCCACCCAGGCCACCGAAACAGCTTTCCTCGGTGGCGCCGTTGGCCGGCCTGCGCGACAGAGTGCTCCGGCCAAGGGCGTCACAGTGCCTGATACTTCCCACACTCACTTGCCCAACAATACACTGGAAATCACAGGTTCGCCTTTCGAGCCCATGCACAGAGGACATTTCTTCTGGGCCACGGATCTTTAGCCAACTTTTCGTCCAAATCAGTCCCTTTTGATTGCTGTTGGGTAACGGGTCTTGGCCCACGGACCGAAAGGATCTAAGCCTCTGAAAGGCTCCCTGCGGTCCGTGGAGCGGCGAACCGGCACTGGCCTTGGCAGTCTGCGGCCTCCCGCTCGGCCTCTTCCAGCAGCGTCTTGAGCCTTAGCCGGTCGGCCGAAGGCTCCCGTGTCTCTTGGTTCTTTTCTTGGGTGTATATCCATACCAACTCCACATACCCACTTGTTTAGGTATCATGTCGACCCTCTGCGAAAAAAGGAGGTATTTACCTTGAACAACCAGGTTCTCCAAAACATACCCTAGAACATGTTGGCATTTGGAGTAGGAGGTTATATATATACATGTATATATATATATATATATGTGCTTCTGTGCAAAAACTATAAGTAATGACAGTTAATGACATATGCATGTAACGATGTCTTTGTGGGTTTCGTTCTTTCTTCTGGAATGTACCTTGAACAGGGCGCCAAGGCTTTGCTCAGCGAGATCTGCGATCTGCAAATTCTGCGGGGATCTGCAAGACGCGCAGTCGCGCTTTGCTCAGTGCGGACCAAGCCACTCGCTCTTCTCCACAATGTTGCTTGGCACCTTGTACCCCAGCCTCGGTGCTGGGGTGCTTTGGTGCTTTGGGCTAACGGGCGCTGCTTGCTGCCGAAGCACTCTCGCATTCGCCGCTTCATTTGCGCCACCGAGCTGGAGCTCGTTCCAGGCGAGGCGTCTCCTCTCAAGCGTCCCACATTGGCGACAGCTTGAACAAGACGTCTGCAAGACATGCCGCATGTACGCATGTGCCTCACCCCGCATCGCACTCGTATGTGTGCACCCCGCATCGCCAACACTCGTATGCTCGGTTTCAATCCCGTGGCTTGCCTGGCGCTTTGGCATCTTTCGCCGCCTGGCAGACAATCCAACTGCCCGACCTTTGGGCGGTCGAATCTGGCCTTCTGCCTTTCTGCTTCCTGCACGAGGGCTTCCAGCTCGCTTTTCCTCAGCCAACTGGCGTTGACTGTCGCCTGGCCTTTGTTGTTTGCAGCCAGGCATCTCCATCACATTCGCAGGGAGCCTGAGCTTGTCAGGTCAATTTGGTCAACGAAAGCTTGGAGCTGACAAAACACATCGCTTCTCGCCCCGCCGCAGTTGCTCCCTCGCGAACCTTTGTTAAAGCTCCGCCTCTTCTCAGCCAAGCTTCTTCCAACCCACATCTCGCAGCCGTGCCTGCGCGCATTTTTTCTTGGGGCCAGTCCCCTTACGATTCATTCGACTCACTCCACCAAAAGTGGCGACCGGCCGCGCCTTCAGCTCACCCACGGTGCGCGAGGGCGAGGGGGGCGAGGTTGGCTCCAGGCTCTGCGGCCTTCGGCTTCCGCGTGACACACGATGCCACGTCACAGGCGTCTCAGGCGGATGCTCCGCCACCGGTGTCGAGGGCTCTTTGCTCTCAGGAGGCTCCACCTGCAACTTGTACCTTGCGAGCAGGACACAATTCACACACGCGTATCAAACGCATCGCATGGACCGAACTGCGAGCACAGATTTACCACACTGCTGAGCTGCCGGGTTGGGGAGCGGATGCATCCAGCGCCCATGACATGGATCTACTCACATCGCGTTGAATAAACTGTCCAAGTCGCGCCGAACCTTCAATTATGATACTGTAGCCTGTAGCCTGTGAAATGTGAAAAAACAAACTCACGGCATCTGTGTCGCTATTGAAGATGCAAGGCCGCCCCAATTTGACCATATTAGATCGTTTTCGAGCAGCATGCAACATTCTGGGGTGTTACAACCCGCACTGCTGCGAATGAGTTCATGGCTGGCCGCTTGCGAGTCTCATGTGCTACCTGGTGAAACGAGACCATAACGCTTTGATCACCAACAACATGCAAGGTCTCATGTGACTCGCCCATCGCGCGTGGGTTTCGAACACGAGCTGCAAGCTGCAGCCCAACGATCTGCACCTCGTCCCCCGTATGCCGCACCTGGCTTCCGAAAAGTCGAAACCGTCCGCGTCGGAAAGCTGAGATCTGGGCGCGGCGGCAAGCGGCCAGGCTTCCTCACATTCTTTGGCCGCCACTTGGGATTTTGGAAAACAAACGCAAACAACAAGAATCAAATACACAGAACGCCAGTCTGGCTTCATTATTGTACGATGATCAAAGTCACCCCCTAAGTGGTGGGTTAAAGGGAAATAACCCCATTTTCTGACTTCGATAACCCCCAGAAACCGTCAAAATGATGACCCCAGCCAGTGCAACAGCCAAAGAGGACACACAAGAAGCGTTCGAAGGCCGAGCCCGGGTCCTACCAAGTTCCGTGATTCTCCCAGCACCCAGGCAGGCACTCGATGCTGGACCTAGGGCCGATCCATTGGAATCGCTTTGGGAGTCGTGATGGAACCAAGTGCGGGTGGGGAAGCCAAACGCCCGGTTTCGCAGGCGAACGAAAGCCCAAAGCCGGGCAAAGGGAGGCCCACAAAAGCCCTTTTAGCTGGTGGGCTCCCTGTCATCGAACCAGATCTGAGGAGAAAATGGTCCGCCCGGTTCCATGGAGAGTGAGAAAGACGGGGAGATTAAAGGGCGACTTCTTCGGCTCTTGGGGCATCGACCGGCACAAGGAAGGCCCCGGAAGTGACCTGGCGACCCGATCGGACGTCGGACGTGACACACGGAAGACCTTTGTTCAACGCCTGTGCCTTGAGTCCCTAAATATGTGACATCACGTGACACTGCCTTGGCAAGTTCTGGATCAGTGTCCTTAATTGAGTGTGATTTCACCCTGTGACACAGGAAAGCTGCAAGTTCCAATGGCGCTGAATCAGTGTCCTCAACGTTGAGTGCCTTCAATACCCTCGCTCTTTTCCAATGCTGCCCCAGGCACGCGACTGAATTCTTAGCATTGGCCCTTTGCCCCCGATTTGCACATCTGAGCTGGTGATGGTCATTCAACCGATGCGATACGCAAACGCTCGAACTGCCTGCCGCAGGGGGGGCAAAGCCTCTAGTGGATGCAGGGATTCGCTCTAGCCCTATAATGGGCCACAGCCTATTCCGGAGTGAAACATTTCACAACTCGTTAACACTTCTTCTCTTCACTGCCCATCGTCCAATGAGATCCAAAACTGAACCAAACCAGTGCGAGTTGAGCGGTTCAGCTGGACAATTCACATCTTCGGTGTGACGTCCCGCGAATTAAGTCCTCCGCGTCGCGGATGAATATCGACCTGTCAAGCACCAAAAAGCCGGAGCCGGCTAACCCCACGCAACATTTGGAGCTAGGTCTTGCATAGCAATCCGCACCGCATGAGGAATCGCAGCTGGCACGGTGTCTTCAGACTTTCAACTACCCGGCAAAATGCATGCGTCGTGCTGGGGCAATGCACACGCCCAAGTATGCTTGGCGGCTGAGTGTGACTTTTGCCTCGCTACTCGAATCGGCTGTTGTTTGAGGGTAGAGTTTTTTCTTTTGGCTTCGAAAGGAAGTTAGAAGGACTGGAGCCCCCGAGCAAGCTCGTGACTTTCGCGACCAACATTTGAAACCACCCCCCAAATCCTCTCAGACACTGCCTCTTTCAGTTCACAAAGCATCCACAGGAAGAGCCAAACACACCTCATCACACCTCAATAACTCCAGAACTAGTTCTGCAAAGCGAGGACCGCCAGAACATGCGGACGCGCCCAACTCCCAGCCCCGCGTTTCCCCCCCTCTTCCCCTTCCCCGCCTTTCCCCGGCCCCAGGGGTTCCCTCACCGAGCCTCCGAGCCTCCGAGCCGCGCGGGGCGGAAGTTCGGAGGCGCTATTTCTCGTAGCCCCGGCGGAACGCCTCCGCGAGCTCCTCGTGCCTCGCCAGCAGGCGGCACGGCGGCACGGCGGCACGTTGGCCCGGGGGTGGGGAGGCGGAAAAAAGCCAAAGCCGCGCGGTTCGCAAACATCTGCGCGTGGGACCTTTCCTTTTTTGAAGCTGGGAACAGGGAAGTCAAAAACAAAAATTGTGTTGCAAAGCCTTCCAGCAAGTCTTTGGAGCATCAATTTGGGTTGCCAGAGCTGGGCTAAACTATTGCAATCCCCCAAACAAGTGCCAAACATAGATTCTCTGACTATTCACGATTTGGTGTTCTTGGGTTTCCGAAACAAAACTCACGGTGCCTGCAAGCCGACAATCGCATTCGAACATCAACAACCTTGTTGGGCAAGACTCTTGCATCCCCCACCTCCGGAAGTGTTAAACTGACATGCATATTGACCCGCCATGCTTTGGCTTTGATGGACTTTTTGCAAAGCCTCCCGCGAAAGCCAACAACCATCAACAACTTGGTCGTGGGTTGGCAGAGTTTGGTAAGCTCAAAATCCCAACTCTGAGACTGTCAAACGGTTGATTGCGAGTTTTGGCTTGATGGGTTTTCAAGGCAGGACCCGGTTTGCAACATGCGGGAACGCACCAAAACAACCGAACATCAACACCTTGCGGTTGCAGTTTGAGAGAGGCGTATCTGGGCTAAACCATAAACATCTAGTTCCCAAAGTGTCAAATGGCGCACCTGTGCTGACTGTTTGAGGGGTGTTGTGTTGCGAAGCCTGGCAAGCCGACAAGAACAAGTACACATCAGTAACTTGCCGGAGTTTGTCAAGGTTGGGCTTCGAATCTCCAACGCCGAGGTCGAAATCATACATGTCACACATGCAGAATGCGCATGCCCACTAAAGCAGGCAACCATCACCAACGTGTCATTGCGGGTTGAAGTTGGGCTAAGCTGTTGCAATCCTGATGACGGCTGATACCAACGGAAACCAACTGATACCAAGTATGTTTGAACCCCATGCCAAGGCAACATGTAGCCATGAGTTTGACACTTGAGGCCCAACTCTGTCAAACCACAACGGTGGGATACGGAGGGTTTCCAGGCTGGGCAAGCCAAGGAATTGACCTTGAAAGCCCGAGTTCAAGGCACGGCCGCCTCTTGTCAAACACGCGTGCAGTAAGTTTCACACATGTAGCGCACCCTCATGTTTTGAAGAGAGAGTAGCCCAGCTCTGTCAAACCGCAGCGCCAAGTTGCTGATGTCCGCTTGTTTTCGTGGCTCAAGACTTTGCAAACTATCGGTTTTACCTTGAAAACCCAACAGCATCAAGGCATCAAGGCGAAGTATGATGCCCGCCACTTCCGGAGCTGGGGCTTGCAGGGGTTTAAGCCAATTCTGTGCCAAAGAGAAGCCAAAAGGAAACAACACATCTATCTTTTGCTCCCCCCCCCACCTCGTTTCAAAACACACAGAGACGCACAGAGACGCACAGAGACACACGCCGAGCCAGCGGAGGCACAGGGTGGGCCCGTAGGCGCCCTTCAGCAAGCCCATGGCTTCGCAAAAATGCTCCTCAGCTGGCGCTGGCAATCGGCCGGCGCGCGCGATCCGCCGACGCGCCGACGCCAACGCAATCGGCGCGCTTCCCCCCCGAAGCGGTTTTGCTGGGGGTTGGCCTTGGTTCCCCCCCGTTTGGACGTGCCCCCGAAGCGGTTTTTGTTTGGGTTGGTAGCTTCCCCATGCTCGTTTTGGTTGGACGCAGAAGCCCTGAATGCGCCAAAACAAGGGTGTCGAAGCCGAGAGTCGACATCGTTGTCGAGCGTGGGAACTCCCATGCCACCAATGTCCTTGGACGCGCATGCGAAAACCCGAAGCGAAGAAACCGGCCTTCCGGTGCTCCAAAAGAGTTGGAGAATGAAAAGGATAGGCGGCACCTGCTGTCCCAACTAGACCAACAGATGCTTCCCATAGCTCCAAGCTGTCTGAGACATGTGAGCCGTTTTTTCCGCCCAACTTGGAATTGGAACCCGGGGGCCGAAGGCCAACTCACGAGGCCCTTTTCGCCAGGCCACGATGAAGAAGATCCCGTCGCTGGCCTCGTCGAAGAAAACGTTGGACGGCTGGAAATCCTCGGCTCCCAGCGAAGCAAACCAAAACTTGCGATGGGGGAATGAGAAATCCAGAAATGGAAGGACCCCTATGAATTATTTAACTGGTGGT
>CAUJNA010000120.1:95000-104454 GCA_963377175.1 Effrenium voratum
CCGTGACACGCCTCTTGAGCTCGAGATGATCATCGCCGTAGAATGTGACAGCCAGAGCCCTTTCGAGGAATCGCGCCTTCCTCAGACAAGTCGAGCTAGTGGTCTTTCATTAAACCTAGTGACTTCGACGCAACGCGCAGCTTGTGCCGGTGGAGAGTAGTTTGGAGGCCTGCTGCCGAACTTTCTCCCGAACGCAGCTCGTCATTCCTGATCTGCAGCGATGCGGTTATGTCGGAATTTGCAATCTCGTGCGTTGACGGCGGGATCGGAATTCCGTCTTGTTCCTTGCTCTTTCCGGCGCAGTTTTTGACCAGCCTCCCCGTCTTGCTTGCCCCCACCTGTCGCTACTCTGCGTTTTCACTCCTGCAAAAGCTTTGAAATTGAAAACCCAGCGATGTGTCCAGCCGCACGGCCCTCGTCCAGGAAAACTGGCTTGACCTGGTAGCGATACCTTGGCACTCATCGAAGCGCCTAATAGTTTCGTCAAAGTTGTTCTCGGGCATCATCGTGGGTCTGTTCTTCGGCACGCTGCCCTGCTTGCTTCTCAAGTATCCTCATGCGCCGTGTCACCCCATTGCGCGCCTCCTCCTGCGGCATGAAGCCGACCAGGAAGATGAGGCTTGGCAGCAAACCTCCAAGTCGCGGCAACCTCACTGAAGGTGTCAGTGCGTGCCACGATTGCACCTCTCGAAGTGACACCCGCATCATATGCCGGCCAGCACGCTGCTTCGGATGCGAGTTGCAGCAACGGGTTCACACGCTCCAACACTCTTGGGAAATTGCGTCTGGGTTGCAATGTCGCTCGAGTCCCCAGAAAGGCGCCGAAGAAGCGCTAATACCCGTCGCTACCTAACACGCGGGCGCGACGGTCAGTGCTTGAATCCGGTAAAAGTGAGCTCGTTCTGGAAAAAACCAAAGACCGCTGACCCATCCCCCCAGCGTCGCCCGAGTTTGGTTAAAATTTCGCGAGCAAGTCCCGCATCGCGCGCCGCCGCAGCCCTCGAGCCAACATAAGCAGGGCGACGCGTACCTCCGACATCTTTCCTGCGGTTCCGAAGTACCGTCCGGCTAGCATCAGCCTGAACCGGATTCAAGCACGGGTTGCCTCATCGCAGCGTTGTCGTCGTCAAGTTAATGACAGTGACCGACGGTTCCTCCAAAGCAGAGCAGCGTCTTCCGGGATTCCATGAAGTTGCTACTGCCTCAGTCTTTAGTCGAAACTTCTTGATATCGACCCCCCTGGTAATTCTTCCTGGCAACGTGACATCACCTCGAAGTAACTGACGAGCATCTTCAGCCCATCGCCCAACTTCTGATTTTTTTCGCAAAGGATGCGCGCTGCTTCCTCCAAGGCCCGACATTGACGCGAGACAATGTGCGCCGCGTGGCGCTGCCCGAGTCCCGTGTCAGCCTCTCCCTGCACACGTGCTTTCCGTCTTGTCGCCTGAACATGCCGATGCTTCATCTTGGGATCGACCACCAGCGAGTTCAGCAAAACACCTTCTGAACAGATCTTGGCTGATTGCTACCCCAGCCATCCTCGATGAGACCGCTGGCATTGCAGCTGACACACGTGCTTTTGCACACAGCGCAAAGTTTTCCCATGACAAAGTACATCGACGACCGTGCCTCTTGCGCGCCACTTCTTGGTCGCGGGTAACCATCTGCGCGACTGATAGCCTGCGGGCTTGGGCGAAAATTTTACAGGCCGGGGAACCAAATGCCAATGAAGTACACAAAGAGGACAAAGAACCCGGTGCACACGGCTCAGGAAGCAGTGGATGCCCCGCAAATCCTTTTGCGAGGGGGAAGGCCTGCGCAAACCCCCGTGACGGAAGGGCAAGAACTTGAGCCAAATTGCCATTTGGCACGTAGGCATTAACCGGTCTAACACATCCCGTGAACAAAACACAGGCATGATCAACGCCCGGGGTTGCTCAAAAAGGAGAAGGCCAAGTTGGCTCGGGATGTGCTTTCACACATTTGGCTGGCAAGCCTTGGATTTGGAATTGCCTCATGAACATTGAGCACTCTTGTAGGCTTAACGTTGATGGCGTGCTCGTACTGAAACAGCTTCGCTTGTCGGAGGCAAATAGGAACGCAGCAATTCATGAAATCATTCGGGCTCCAACATGCGGGATACTTACGAGCACTGAAGAAACGGAGGGGAAACATGGGGCGGCAGACTCAATGAAATGGTTCGAGTAAGCAACCCCTTCAGGGGCCGTCCTGCCTGCAAATCCCGCCATGATTCTTGATTGCCAAGGCACACGACGTCGAATCCTGCTGGGCATTGCCGCGTTTTTGACATCCAAGTTGTAGAGGCCGTCCTTCAAGCGTCGGGCAAGCATCACGCCTTTGGCGGCACCGCATCGCATCGCCAGCGTCCGTCCTCACGCAACTCCTTGACAACGGCAGCCATGTACTGCCCGTAAGATTCACCTCGGATACAAGTGTGTACCATGCAGGTTCCCCGCAGAAACCAAAGTTGCAGGCAGGTAGGCTGCCGGGAAGAAACTCTCGCTCTCTCTGGGCTTGTCTTGTTCTGATGGCCGTTTGATCTGTTTCAAAGGGACACAAGAGAGCAAACCGAAATCCCATGTGGAATTGGTCCAAATCCCGAAAAAGGGACACACCCCACCATCCACCATCATCCACTCCCTCTCTCTGGGAGCCCGCGCTCCAATACTCGACTTTTTCATTGACTTCGAACCGCTTCTCGGGCCCCGTCGGCTCCGTCTGAGGCCAACGGATTTTGCCTTAGCACACGCTGGGCTTGTAACATAGCAACGCAACGGGCAAAACCAGCGGACAAAAACGGAAAAACAGAAAGGCGACGAGCCGAGTACTGCAAATTACAAAAAGGAGGCCGAAACCGAAACCGAAACCCTTTTGTGCGTTGCCAGGTTACTGGGATCAGCCCGCTTCTTGATGCTGAGGTCAACCCGAAGAACCTCGTCATCCTGAGTTAGCAACCGGAACGCCGGGAAGGAACAAGTTGCACAGTCCTTCTCAAGGACATCCTGGACCTCTGCCTCCATGTAACTTGAGTGAGTGTTGCTGTAATACTCGACCTGGCTCACAAACATCGTCAGGAAATTTTGCCACGGAGCGGCACCTTGTCGCCTTTCTGCAGCTCGCCCTTTCTCCAGACCTGCCGAAAGTGTCGCCATGGAAAAGTGCAACGACCTCCTTTTAACGTTTTAACGTGTTCCCAACAAAAACACAGCATGCGAAGCGCCTTGCCGTCCCGCGGGGCGGGCTTCGGCACTGGCGGGGGTCCTCCAAATAAAACCGACTCGGATCAATCCGCCGCGAACATGGGGGGATCTGAGCCGCCGGCGGTGCCATAAAAACTTCCCATCGATGCCGCCGTTGGTGTGGCCCTTGACCTGCGCAGAAACCCCTGCTATGTCTCAAAAGTAGTCAAGATGAAAATTCCAAAGCCTCGTTCTGCTCCTTCAGGCCTTGCAGCTGCGGTTTTTCCCTCTCCACACAGTTCCAATTTAAAAGAAGGAAAAAAACGCAAGGCGGGCACCGTTGGCAAAGTATGCCTGACGCAACACGCGGGCGTGGCTACATGGCGCCCACTTGTTCAAGCCTCCGCCTTCTGGACACCGCCTGGCAAGTTGCACGCGACTGGCACACGAGACTGGCCATCTGAACTGCGACCAGGTCGATCTTCACGCCTTCGAGTCCGATGACATCCCTGACGCGCAAGCGCGACGCTTGAACGCTTGGCGCATCTAAAGACTCACGGCGCAAAAATGCCCAAAAAAGCAAACGCCGCGGGAAAACCCTTAGCTTGCCAGCCTGAGCTCCATTTTTTCCACCATGGCGTTTGGCGTGGACAGCGTGGAATGTTTCATCTAGGGCTGGGATGGTCTGAAATCGGTAGTCAAGGCAACTTTTTGTTCAAGACGGCTTGGTGCAGAAAGTGGCGGGCATGCAAGAAATGTTGCGCGAAAACTGGAAACACTTTGCTACAGGTGAACAGATGCTGTGCTCTGAGCACATTTCCGCGCACTGGAGCCAGAGGCTGGCGGTGCGACAACTCCAAGGCAAGACTTTGAGCACCACTGCAAACCCAAACCACCAGGGCGCGTCTTTTGGGGGAACCCCTTTTTTGGCGTCCTTGTTCAGCATGCGTGGAACCTTCTGGCGTGTTCCTTTTGGGTCCTTGTGCAATGCACCTCGCTGCCCGTCTCGCCTCTGCCTGGCACCGCCACACCTCCGCCTGACGCAACAAAGGCCCAGGCCACGGCAAGCGCCAAAAGAACCCCAAATATGTACGCACGCGAGCTCCGGAAACACACTAAAAACACGCTTTGGACCTCCCAAAAGGAATGGGAGAAATTGACAGTTCCAGCCCGAACTAGAAACACTGAGCGCCTCTGCCTCATGGGCCAGGAGCAAGGCCTGTCGCCACAACATGCGGGGTTTGACGAGGTGGAATCAACGCAAAAAGGTCGGTGTCGCGCAGCTCCCGCGGGTGGCGAGTGCCAAACAAGCCAAACAAGCCCCGCAGCATCTTGAGGAATTAAAGCCTCACCCCTTGTTGGCGCCCGCAACTCCGAAACTCCTTGAGACTCCGAGGCGGGCGCCAGAAGCACCTGGCGCGGACTTTGATCGCTACCTGCCTTCGCATGCCAAAGGCCGCCACGCCTTCCTGGTCATGGCGCGCCGCCATGTTGGCCATGGCACGAAACACTCTTGACTGCGACTTACAAGCTGAGGCCAGTGGGGAACTGGCTGCGTGGCACGGTGCGGTGGTGGAGTGGCAAAATGAAGCAGATGTGACGTCACATGTGAGCCGCTTCTCACGTCCGAGCAAGCAAGCAACGACTCGTGCGCCCGAATCCGGGGTGGCCCGGTCGACCCAAGCGTCGGTTGCGTAGGCACTTTTCTCCTCTGAAACCTCAAAGATAGAAGTACCAGAACCAGTCCTTGGCCGTGCCGGAGGTCCCATCCAAGGCTGGTAAATCCAAGGCCATGGCCATAGACAAGTGAACCGTCCTCAGCCACGTTGTTTTCGAGTTCTGGCGACTCCTCACGAAGTCGGGGATCTCTGAGGTCCTGACCGCTTGTAGTAGGCGGCTCGCTCAAGCACCGCCCGTGCCTGGCAGAAGAAAGCTGCTCCCGCCGCAAGCCGCTGCATGCAGGTGCAGTGGTGCTCCCGGTGGCGATGGTGCACATGATATTTTGCATTCTGATATGGGTGTTGCGGTTAGAGCAGTGCCCCCTGAGTGTGTTCGGCATGCAGCAATCTGATCACAGTTCCTGTCTGCGAAGTGCACCCTGTGTGTCAGCCCCACCCTTGCACGTGTGTTATTGTGTGGCCACTCCGGCACATGCAGGCTTTACGACATCGGGGTGGTTGCCGAAGTCATGGCCACTGAGAAAGCCGCCCAACTTCACCTGCCAAGCGGCGGCGTTACGGCATTGGGAGTGGGGGCCTCGCTGGCCCGCCTTCGGCTCCCAAGCGTCGATGTCTCGCAAGACCTGCAAGTACCTGTCGTGTGGGGAAACCCTGTTCACTACTAGGGCGTCCCTGCTTGAGTGGGATTCATCCCTTTCGGAGGGGGGGCGCCACTGGCGGAGTGGGTGCAGGGCTGGTGCCAGCTAATATGAAAGTGGGAGATTGAGGCCGTTCCATGCACTTGCAAGCAAGATGGTCACGAATGGTCGCCGTCGATAAACACGCCGTCTACAGAGTGGTCAGGCCTCCGGCACACCAACAGTGATGTGGTCATCCCCATATCATCCCATGTCAGCCCCCTTACTGCTAGAGGCATCACATATTCACGGACTATAGCTAGATTTATCTTTTTCTTCTTTCCTCTGCATCTTGGGCATCTGTCATTCTTTCGTTCTGTCTTTCCCTTATTTTCTTCTTTGTTCCTTTCTTTCTTTCCTTCCTCCCTTTTCTTTGTTTCTTTTCTTTTCTTTTCTGTTTTTCATTCTTTATATATTTCATGTGTTCTTTTGTCGTTTCCTTCTTTATTTCTTTATTTCTTTCTTTCTTTCTTTCTTTCTTTCTTTCTTTCTTTCTTTCTTTTTTCAATCCTTCTTCTCCCTGTCTCTCTCTCTCTCTCTCCCTGTCCCTCTCTCTCTCTCTCTCTCTCTCTCTCCCTCTCTGTCTCTCTCTTGCTTCTTTTGTCACCTGTCTGTCTTTCCTTCTTCTCTCTCTCGCTCTCTCTCCGTCCCTCCCCCTCTCTCTCTCTCTCGCGCTTTCTCTCTCTTCTTTCTCCTTGTCATTGTTCCTTTTCTTTCCCTCCTTCCTTCCTTCCCTTCATTCCCTTCCCTCCTTCCCTCCTTCCTTCCTTTCTTCCTTCCTTTCTTCCTTCCTTTCCTCCATTCTTCCTTCCTTCCTTTCTTCCTTTCTTCCATTCTTCCGTCCTTTCTTCCTGTCTTTCTGTCTTTCCGTCTGTCTTTCTGTCTTTCTGTCTTTTTGTCTTTCCGTCTTTCTGTCTTTCTTTCCTTCCCCTCCCCCTCCCCCTCCCCCTCCCCTCACCTCACCTCCCCTCCCCTTCCCTTCCCTTCCCTTCGCTTCCCTTCCCTTCCCTTCCCTTCCCTTCGCTTCCCTTCCCTTCCCTTCCCTTCCCTCCCCCCCTCCCTCTTTCTTTCTTTTCCTTCTTTCTTTATCGTCTCCTAGCTAGGCATCCAGCCACCCAAACGCACGCCTACAGCGCTCCGACCAGGCATCGCGATCAAGCGAACTTCCCACCATCCCAAGCCACCGAAACCCGCAAAGGGTGGCCCTTTTGGAACATTTCTTTCCCCTTGCGCACTCATGTTTTCGCGCACGCTTGTTCCTTCTTTCGCCATCTGTCGCGGAGAGCTAGCAGTCAAATAGTTGCCCGTGCCACGGAATTTTCTTCTATGCTTCCTTTCTTCATAAAGATGGGACACGCGTTGCCAAAGGCTTGCTCTCTGCGGCACTCAAGCTTGAAAAAAATGTCCAGCTTCTTTCCTGGGCATCTGGCACCATTTCAGCTGCTTCGACCTGATTCGTAGCTCAGCACTCTGTCTGCAACATGGCAAGCCCGGTGTGCCACATCCGTACCCCAGGCAACAAACACAAGCCTTCTAGGCTCGCTGCAGATGGCATGGCCTTGAGCTGTGCAACTCATCAGTCGCAGCTCGCGATTTGACGCGGCGATTCTTTTCGCGGCAGCCGGGCGCTTTTCCACGGAACGAGGCCGGTCGGTGAAACGCTGCGCAAATCGACGATTCGACGTCAGGGTCGGCTCCAGACCTCCGGACGCCAAGGTCGTGGTCGCACGCACGTGAGGCACAAGCACCGGGGTCAGGGCAGGTGGTGCGAAGTGCACGTCTTGCACGTCCGTCTGCTCAGGCTGCTGCTCCTGACAACCCCGAGGGCCAGGTCTGCCTTCGAACTATCGCTTCACATCCGCTCCTCGTCCTCATCCACCACACCCGCTGGGGAGCGGGTAGCGCGCTTCACCTGCCAAGAGCTCTGTCTGACACCGAGCCGGACCCGTGCCGAACGCCTTCCGGACAGAGGTGTCTGCGCTGCCATACCTCGAAGGCTGGAAAGCAGCCGGACAGCAAGACCGCAAGGCATGAAATCACATGCTCGCCTGGGCTGTAGCCGATCTTTCGGCCTGCGGTAGCAGGATCTCACACCATGGCACAATTGCTTCGTGCAAAGAGCAATGCTGGATAGGTGCCCCGCGCATTGCGGGTGCCCCAATACATCACCCCAATGACCATGGCTGTGACCACCACCTGCCGGGCCCAAATTCATCCGGAATATGCCATTGGGCCGTCTGAGGCGCCAGGCCATGCTCACTTGCAGGAAGGCCACCAGCTTCCACTGCGCCTGCGCCTGTCGCAAGCTGCGGCCGGGTGGCCGGGAGGGCCCTTCAGACGCGAACGAGCGCGAGTTCGGAGCGCCGCCTCAGCGGCTCCTCAGAGGCAACGGAAGGCATCCGACGAAAATCCGACGAGTTAGCCGTGGGTCAAAACCCATGGAAACCCCCAGTGAACATCCCAATCCCCACTAAAATAGGTTCTAAAATGGGTGGTGGATTCACCTATCCCAAAATGGGCTCCCCTTGGTTTTGATCCATGGCCGAATCGGTTTCCGCCGGGCTGAGGTCGCGGACGTGTGGAGCTCCCGGAGCTGAGCAAAGACGCCTCGACCGCTCCAAGGCGCTCGCTCTTGGCTCTCAAGTGCCATAAAATATCCCGCGTGCTGTTCCGCTGCACTTGGACGACCAAGGCTCATGCAAAACATGCGGCACAGATAGGAAGCAATTCAAAGTAGCTGTCAAAAGCGGACTCCAGGCAAGTGCAATGGCTCATGGCTCAAAGCGAGCGAGCACCTTTGCAGCTTCAAAAAAAAAGAGCAGCTGACAAAACTCGCAGGTCACTCGGGGTCTGCACAGCATCCTTCACTCGCCAGGGCGGAACATGGGAAAACTGGAAAGAGAGAGAGAGAGAGCAAGAGTCTCCCTTGTTTGTTGTTGGGATTTGCGAGCCCCCATGTCCACTCAACAGCACACTGCGAGTGTAGTTGTAGGCCCCGAGTTCATCCGTGGTATATCGGTTTTATCTTTCTGCGAACCGGCCACAAAAAAAGGATGGGCTGTTGTTTGTGGGGGATGGGAGCCTAGGGTTTCTCAGGTCAGCTTAAGTTGGCTTAGGCAAGGATAGGTTTAGGGCGGGTTTCAGGTAGGTGTAGGGTTGGCCTAGCTATTGCAATTCATGTCGCAAACCATGGGGCCTTTTTCTATAATCGCCAAGAATTCCAGCCCTAAGCTCTTAGCTCCAAGCAAAAGGATACACGATAGCAGCTGATGGCGCATGCGACGTCTGGATGCTTCCGGTCTGCCTGGACTTTCGGCTTGTCATCTCTCTGTCGAAGCTCCTTTCGTGTCTGACTTGAAAGTATGTACAAATCGGGATCTGGTCCCCCCCCCCAAAAAAAAAAGGTGCTTCCCTTGTGGTCTCCCATTGCGCTTGTCGGTGAAGAAGTTATGCTGCTCTGCTTTTGTGAGTCGCCCCACTCTGCTTTTCGCCACCCCCCCCCAAAGAAAAAACAAAAGAAAAAAGGCCACAAGCAATGCAGCAAGAACCGACGCCGTCCTCTCTGAGCTCCTTGTTCTCTTCCTCCAGCAATGCCTCGCGCTTCCATCGCTGCGCGCACTTTAAGCGGACCGCGGGCGCGCGCGTCCGCGCCTGCGCCACAGAAGCGACCTGAGCTTCGCCCGCAAAGGCTTCACCTTGGAGGGCTTGACCTGGAAGCAAGAGCGATGAGCAAAATCTTCACATGACTCAAAATCCGCCGACATTGCTCGGCGTGTCGGATACTTACTAGAAGATAGAGCATAACCCCCCCCCTAACCCCCCCCCGCCCGACGTCTATTACGTAGGTTTTTTTTTTTTTGGGGGGGGGAGGGGGGGGGGGGGGGGGGGGGAGGTGGGG